>JAQNDB010000299.1:38812-99757 GCA_029204045.2 Tillandsia leiboldiana
TAGAAAACAGAATTTCGGTCGACAGAGTATTGGAACACCAATTCATTAACTACAACTCTCCAGGAGTTGTCGTTTGAAGCTTTGAGTTTTTAGGTAATGGAGTCCATCAGCTCTGGCAGCCATATCTAGCACAACTCCAATCAGCTGGGGTGTGACTTTGATTCTGATATTTTTAACAAAGTGTAAAATTCTCGACGTCCATCCTCTGTGATCAATCAGACTTGCAGCGTTCTGATAAAAATTCGAACTGAGTGTGGACAGTACCCAGTAGTCTCAGGGAAGTTGCAAATTTGAGCAAGACCAACTTGGCAAACAAAGTCCCAAAAGCTACAGATCGTTCCTTCATTGGTTTGACATTGACATGTCTCTCGCCAATGCATTCCCTCTTCTCAAAATTCTTGATTCTGTCGGAGCTGATGAAGTCTTGTGGAGGAGGCTGCCTAGCAAACTGGTTCCTCAATGGTAATTCCTTGAGCACTGCCTCCTTTTTCTTGCACCAGTTTTTCTTTTGTTCCAACTGGACTTGGTTCCATTGGTGCTTTCCCTTTTTCAGCTGCAGTAGGTTTTGAAGCTTCAGCAGTTGCTTTCCCTTTGGAGACAATGGGAGCAGCTTGCTCAATTTCGATGTTATCCCAGTCGATCGACTCTGTTTCTGATTCAGTGTCGGAATCAACCTTAGTCTTCTTTGCTTTCTTAGCCTTCTTAGGCTTGGCAGTATCCTTGACATGTACCATGGCAGCAAGTAGGAAAACAATCCAAGTGATCACCATTGCTAATGGTTTCTTGAGAAAAAGAATCCTGTGTAGACCAACTCAAGAGCACATGAAAAATTGTTAATTTTCAAAGATTGAAAAATTGTACCCAAACAATCATAATCATGTAAAGAAGCTAAGAATCAAATTAGTTTTGCAAAAGGACTTTTTAAAGATAGATCAATTGCATGAATTTCGAAAATCCTTATTATATGCCCTAAAACCGAAATTTTAGAAATCGAAGCCTAAAAATCCGTTAATCAGGAGAAAACCTAGCATATAATCAAAACTAAACAACCCAGAGTCTTATTCAAAAGAAATTTGATCAAAAAACCATCCACAAACAAATTGATCCAAGAATTTCGTACGTTTGAGGAGAAAAGAGAAAAACGGTGAAAAACCGAGATTTTGATCAATAAAACTTACTTGGAATTGAAGAACCTGAGTTTGAAAGCTTCCAGGAAGGATGAAATCTAGAGAGAGAGGCTCTGGAAACTTCGGAACAAAAGATGGAGTAAAGAAATCCAAAACCCCTTTCGTTCCTTATAAAACCTAGCCGCGATCCGGATCAGTTCATAACTGCGATCCGGATCGGCTACCCGCAGTAAGAAACTGCGTTCGGGATCCGATCGGCAGATACAATCCGGATCGTCAGCCCGCAGAAGAATTCCTGCGTTCGGGATCCGGATCATCTAGCCCGATCCGGATAGGCCCCAACTTTTTCTATAGAAAAATTTCAGAGAAATTCAAGAAAAAACCAGAAAAAGATTGTAAGCACAAAGGTGTATCAACTTTAAACAAAAAGAATCGTTTCACACAACAAGAATTAGATTATGCCAACTCTATCAGTAATATCCAAAATGAAACGAAAATTTACAAGAATTAAATCCCTTAAAGTTGAACACATTCACATTACATCTAACTTGATCTTATGAGTAATGCCTTTATCAAATCATCAATTCAGTAAGAAAATGAAATACAAAGATCAATAGATGTTTGAAATCCCAAATATAGTAGATAATATTTCTAGACAATCTGTTGAAGAGAGTGGCTCTTTGAGCATCTTTCTTTAAAATCCCACCTTATACCAACCTTGAAATTTGACAGAGTCAAGTATTTCAACATGCATTTTACTTAATCAAAAATTTGAACACCATGCTTGGTATACATGTGGTAGCTGCACACAATACTCGGACGACCGAGGTGGTAGCTCTTTCCTCCATGTGGTGGTAGTTTTCACACTCCTCATTGGGATGTAACTCTTTCCACATCTTTTGAGCATTTTACATTATCTTTGACTCCCCCTCAATTGGCTATCAATTATTAAGATATAAAGTATTCAACCAAAAATTGATCTCGATTTCATACTCGACAAAACAGTCAAATAAGATAATGACTATACCAAGAGATCATTGAGAGAGAAATTGACTTTGATCACTTAGAAGATGATTTAATTAACATAAACGATCATTTGCAACAATGAAATATTATGATGGCAAAAGCATAATAATTTCTAAATGTGTGAACAGATGCAATTTAAAGTCAATTAAGATCTATGCTCAATTACTATCCTAGTATAAACATAGATAATGAATAGAACAAAACAAATACAAAACCTATTTTAAGCAAAGGTTTCAAAAAGAAGTTTATTTCAAAGAAAGCATACCAATTGCTTTTCGCAAATGAATAAAACGTTTTTGATCCAAAGGTTTTGTTAAAAAGTCAGCTAATTGATCTTCAGTTGAAATATATGAAAGTTGAAGAGTATTTGATTCAACTAGCTCTCTAGAAAATGATATCTAAGTTCAATATGTTTTGTTCTAGAGTGCAACACAGGGTTTTAGAAATGTTAATAGCACTTGTGTTGTCACAAAGAATTGTTACCGAAGATGCTGAAATGCGGAAGTCACTCAATACGCTTTTCATCCAAATGAGTTGAGTTGAGCAACTTCCAGCTGAAATGTATTCCGCTTCGGCAGTCGAGAGTGCTATGCAATTCTGCTTTTTACTGTGCCATGCAACAAGGCAATGGCCGAGATAGAAGCATGCACCACTCGTGCTTTTCCGATCATCCACTGATCCTGCCCAATCGGCATCTGAGTATCCAACAATGTCCAGACTTGTTCCCATAGGATACCAAATTCCGAAATTAATTGATCCTTTGATGTACCGGATGATCCGTTCACCGCTTTCAGGTGAACCTCCTTTGGTGCTGATTGATATCTCGCGCAAATCCCAACACTAAAGGATATATCCGGGCGACTAGCCGTGAGGTAAAGTAGACTTCCAATCATACTTCTATACAGTTTCTCGTCTACATTCTCACTATGTGATTCACTTCCAAGTCCCTTGTGGCTAGTTCCCATTGGAGTTGGAAAATCTTTACAATTTTCTAGATCAAACTTTTTGACCAACTCCAGTGCATACTTGGATTGACTCAAGTGAATACCTTCATCATTTTGTTTAATTTGCAATCCAAGAAAATAAGACAATTCGCCCATCATGGACATCTCAAATTCGCTTTCCATGGTCTCCGCGAATTTAGAAGCATCATTATCTTTTGTTGCACCAAATACAATGTCATCGACATAGATTTGTGCTACAATGAAATTATTTTGATAATGCTTCACAAAGAGAGTCCTGTCAGCTCCCCCTCGAGTATAGCCCTTCTCCAAAAGGTGCTTTGTTAACCTTTCGTACCATGCTCGCGGTGCTTGTTTCAGACCGTAAAGAGCCTTTTTCAAACGAAAAACATGGTTAGGTTGTTTATGATCTACAAAACCTTTCGGTTGAGCTACATAAACTCCTCATTTAAAAACCCATTTAGAAATGCGCTCTTGACGTCCATTTGAAATAATTTGATTTTAAAATGACAAGCAATAGCAAACAATATACGAATGGACTCGAGTCTAGCTACAGGGGCGAAAGTTTCGTCAAAGTCTATACCTTCTACTTGAGAGTAGCCTTGAGCAACTAGTCGTGCCTTGTTCCTGATGATAGTACCATCTTCATCTTTCTTGTTCTTGAAGATCCATTTGGTACCTATCACATTATGTTGCTTTGGAGGCTTCGTTAATTCCCAGACTTTGTTTCGCTCAAATTGATGGAGCTCTTCCTGCATAGCTTTAATCCAGTAGTCATCCTGAAGAGCTTCATCTATTGTCTTTGGTTCGATTAAGGATACGTAGCAAGCAAATCCGCAAACCAACTGCCTTCGAGTTCTAACTCCTTCTTGTGGATCTCCAATGATGTTCGATTCCGGATGATCCTTGGAGATTCGTAGCGTTTGTTGAAACGGAGTACTCGGAGGTACACGAGATGATTCCTGCACATCAGATAAACTAGAAGAACCATTAGATGCATCATTAATATTGGAAGTATTATCATGAGAAGATGCACTAGCAGGAGAATCATCATCTAGAGAGATATCGAGGGTAGATTTTTCAGATTCAAAGTGAGAAGCTTCATCTACTTTAACATTTATAGATTCTACGATCGTCTTAGATTCGATGTTAAATACTCGATATGCTCTGCTATTCGTAGAATAACCCAAAAAGATCCCTTCATCACTTCGAGAGTCGAACTTTCCAAGATTTTCACGGTCACGTAAGATGTAACATCGACTCCCGAAGATACGAAAGTACTTGATATCCGGTTTTCTACTAAACCACAGCTCATATGGTGTATTCAAGGTTCCTGGGCGCAAATACACTCTGTTAATGACATAGACAGCGGTGTTCACAGCTTCAGCCCAAAAATGTAGCGGTAATTTCCGGCTATGAAGCATCACACGCGCCATCTCTTGAACAACCCTGTTTTTGCGCTCAACAACACCATTTTGCTGAGGTGTATAGGGTGCCGAGAATTCATGTTTAATGCCATTTGAAGTACAAAAATCAATGAATTTTGAATTTATGAATTCTCCACCCCTATCACTTCTAACACGAATGATCTTTTCATTCTTTTCAATCATAATACGATGGCAAATCTCATGAAAAGAGTCAAACGTATCAGCTTTCTCTCTCAAAATGCTACCCAAGAAAACCGAGAGAAGTCATCAACCAATAAGAAAATATACCAATTTACCTTGCAAGGATGGTTGACGAGTTGGCCAAAAGAAAAAGAAGAAAAGAAAATAGTCTACATAAACTATGCAAGATTTAATCGTAGAACGATTAAAGACAAGGAGGGGTTTCACCTTTGCATACCCAAACCTTTTGAGTTTTGGAGTATGTCGGTAAAGGTTGAGAGATTCTCCTTGAAGACGACGTCTTGTATGATTGATCTTTTTCTTTTGTCATCGTCTTGTTTGAGGTGCTACCAATGTTCTTTTCTTTTGAAAAATCCTTCCTTGAATTCCGGGAAGTGAGCTTATTGGTAGCAATTGCAAGATGTGGTTGATTTGTTCTTTGAGCTTCAATCTCGCAATTTCTTTTGATGTGCCCTGCAAAATTACAACGAAAACATACCTTTGAGCTTGACGATTCCGAAGAGGATGAGGTAGGTTTGTTGTCGTTGTTTGTCTTGAATTCCGGTGTCGGAGGAGGAGATACCGACTGAGGCACAAAAACTGTCCCACTCGAACTTGGACTGTTCCCAGTTTGAGTGTACCCGAGGCCGAACCGATTTGTTTGACCGAGACCAAGGAGTTTATCCAACTTACTCCTTCCTAAAGAGAATTGCTGTAAGTCATCCTTTAGTTGGAGAATGGTCTCTGTCATTTCCCGTCTTTCCTGTCGGCCCTCGCCATAGAGCTTCAAGAAGTAGTTTGCTTTGTTCACCATATCTATATAGTTCTTCTTGAGCTGCTCATTGGACTCTTGAAGGGAAACATTTGCTTTTATCAAACTATCCCTTTCCACTTCAAGATCGGTCGAGAGAGAAGTTACCCTTTTTACTTCTTCTTCGAGATCCTGCAATCTCCCTCTCAACCCCTTGTTTTGCTTAGCCGGTTTCTTTAAATCCTGTAAAGATCTGTGATAGGCTAGAGCAAACTCTTCACCTTCCGAATCATCCGATTCATTGTCCATTGCATTCTTTTCAACAGTGGAGTTGGACAATGATTCAGACGTACTTGCCATAAAGCACATGAATGGTGAAGATACGGACGCGTGGAATGCCGTGGAGCTCTTTTCTTCATCACTTGAAGACGACTCATTTGACGTTGAGTTGTCATCCCAAGTGACGACTTGCATCGCCTTCTTCTTTGCCGGATACTTGTTAGGACATTCCGTTGCAATGTGGCCGTAGCCTCGACATTTGAAGCATTGCAGTTGTCCTTCTGAACTTTTCTTATCCTTTGAGAAGTTCTCCTGCTTTCTTGACTTGTGACTTGGAGTACCCTTGCCTTTGTTCCACTTTCCGAAGGATGGAGATTTGCTTGAATTACCCCTTCGAAAGTTGCGGCGAAAATTCCTTGTCAAGAGAGCGAGCTGCTTCTCAAATTCCTCCATAGAAAGGTTCTCGTCATCGTCCGAGGAGGATGTATCCGCGTCTTCTTCCTTAGTTGTTTTCAACGCATAACCTGAAGACTTAGAAGTGGATGCTTTTCCAGAAGAATTGTTAGTATTAAAAGTCATTTCATAAGTTTGTAATGAACCAACTAATTCTTCTACACGTATTTCGTCCGGGTGTTTAATAGTTTCAATGGCAGTAACCTTTGGGCGAAATCGTTCAGGAAGAGTTCTTAAGATTTTTCTTACAATCTTAAATTCTGGAATCTTCTCTCCCAGATTAGCACATGAGTTTACGATGTCTTGCAATCGTGTATAGTAGTCCGTGAAAGATTCATTTTCTGCCATCAAGATAGAGTCAAACTTGCTCGTAAGCATCTGCAGTTTCTGAATCTTCACGAGGTTAGTTCCCTCATGTGTAACCTGGAGAACATCCCAGATTTCTTTCGCAGTCTCACATGCCGAGACGCGAGAGAATTCAGTTTGAGATAAGGCATTAAAAATAGCATTAATTCCCTTGCCATTGTAAGAAGATAACTCAAACTCTTCCTTGGTCCATTTCGACCTAGGTTTTAAGGAGTGAACATCAGAGATAAGTTCAGTTGGATTAGTCCATCCTGATTCAATTGAGTGCCACACCCTTTCGTCGATGGAAGATAAAAAAGCTTTCATCCGTACTTTCCAGTACGCATAATTTGTTCCATCAAAGAAAGGGGGTCGATTGATGTTTCCACCTTCAACCATTGTTCACAACCCTATTCCCGCTCTGATACCACTTGTTGGGTCGTATATAATACGGATCTAAATAGGGGAAGAAACACCTAGAGGGGGGTGAATAGGTGTAAACGTATAAACACTCCAAAAATCGTTGCGTTAAAACCCAATGCGGAAAATAAAATAACACGCAAGATTTTTACGTGGAAAACTCCATCACCGGAGTAAAAAACCACGGGACCGATAACACGGCAGAAATCCACTAGAATTAAAACACGTACAAGGTGATTTACCGTACACACTTACGACTCAACCTTTTCAATACGCTCCTAGAGGATCTTCTCCGCTCGCTCCGACGCTTCTCGAATCCACGATCTGCGCCCAACGCCGAATCCACGGCGTCCAACGTCGAATCCACGACGTCCGACCGAATCCACGGTCTTCACCCAATAGCACCCTTCGAATCCACGAATGTGCCTCGCTCCGAATCCACGAGAGCGATTGAACCTTGAATCCACAAGGACACGCGAATCCACGCGCCGATTTTTTGGGGAAAATCGTTGTTTTTGGGTGGTGATGATCCGCCGAATACTTAGATCAAAGATAGATCGGAAATACCATCTAAGTATTCATTAGTTTGATTCAACTCAAGATGTGAGTATGAAAACCTTGAATCAAACTAATCAATATAGATGAAGAAACATAGAGTATTCTCTAATGATTTCCTTTCTTCTCTATATGTGGATCAATAGCCGTAAAAGATGATATATGAAAATGACGGCTATGTGGATTGACCCTAGAAAGAAAGACATAGGGTCTATTTATAGGTTAGAAACCCTAGGAAGGAGATAAGAATCAAAAACCTGCCATTTCTGGATTTTTACGGACGGCGATCCGGATCGTGATAACTGAGATCCGGATCGTCGTAACGAATCAGCCAATTCCATAAAAACGAAGGTTCGGGATCCGGATCATGTGACTACGATCCGGATCGTTCATACAGTTTACCAAACATCAACGTTCGGGATCCGGATTGCGAAGCAGGATCCGGATCGTTCAAGGTAGATGGTAAACTCAACGTTCGGGATCCGGATCAAGAGACTACGATCCGGATTGCAACGATATATGAACGAACCACCTTCGGGATCCGGATCGAACAACCTGATCCGGATCCTGAACATGTCCCAAGTCCAGTTTTTGATTTTTATGCAATGAAAGATTCTTCCAAGTGTTTCTACACTACAAGAAGTATTCGGATCACACAAATTCTTTAGTTAAACATACCTGATCCTTTTGAATTCTTCTTTCTTGAGATTGAGTTAAATGATCCAACTTTCTTCACCTTCAATCTTCAAGACTTGAGACTTTCACGAAACTACGCCAACTCAAATTCCGTAACATATGTGTCCAAAAATAGTCTGGGTTCTAGGTCCTGCTATCACTAGTAAACCTGTCACGCCCCGGGGTCGAAACTGCGACCCGGGCTCGCCAACAGATCCGCCACCTATGCCAAACCCGCATAGGCGAAGCGTCCTACCTGCAAAAAGAGCTACAGCTAACAGATATCAGAGCTAAAAGATAAAACTGCTATAGAAATAAAATCAACCACTGTACAACTGAAGATAAAACAACAAGGTCCATCTCCCAAAAATGATAATCATACAATAACCTCAAGTACAAACTCATAGCTCAACAGGGAGATATCTCAAATAAAACATCAGTGTACCAGCTCTCAATACATCATATCCTCACTACATCAGTCTCTCAAAAGAGGAAATAAATACTAATCTACCGACTATACTGAAGATCTCCTCAAAGGGGGGGGGGGGGTACCGCTACTCTCCAATGGGTCAGGATCTAGCTCGCTACTCCCTCACCGCGAACAGCAACCGCAGAAACGGCAACACCCGCCAAGACTCTGCAAAACAAGGGAGAGAAAGGACAAAAAGGGGGAAAAACCCCCGACGGGTGTGAGAACTACGCAAAAAGGGAGTTCTCAGTGGGTATCGCCACTAGGCCCGACGATCTGCCCACCAAGACCACTAGAGGCAAAAGATAACTAATGCAGTAAGACTTAAAGAAGAAGCAGAAGACACTCTACAGCTACCATGCCTCTATCTGAATGCTCAAATGGGGAAACTCTGATAAATATATGCAACACTCGCACACGAGGTGCTCAATCGACCCAATCGAGCTGACTGCCACATCGGGTCCAGTCAAACCTGCGCCCATCTACAACCACCTCCCGCTGACGGGCAGGAATTACGTAGGGCGTCCAAACGGACTAACTCGCTATTGAGTAGTGGCTCATGCAGGCTATAGTCATAATCCATGCTCTCTCTCTCAGAACGGATAGACTCAAGATGCTCAACCTCTCACACAATGGTCAAAGAACCCACAACGACCACGGAACCACCGTCAAACCCCGAACGGTTCCCAACAATACTAGCACTGGTCTAAACACAGCTACTAGACTCCACTCGGTCCCCCAGGCACGAGTGTAACACAAAGTATCTGCCTGAATAAACCCAATCGATAGACCAGTAATCACTGGTACTGCCTGCTCTGCTGTCGAACTCAAGGACGCAGCATGGTGCCCGGCGCTCACACCATGGAAAGCCTACTCTGCTGTCGAACTCAAGAACCCAGCATGGTGCCCGGCGCTCACACCGTGGAAAGCCTACTCCGGAGTGGCACTCGAGGGGAGCGACCCACACGAGTAAAGTATCACTGTCATCAATATCACAAGCATCTCTGTATCAAGCCTCTCTGTAACCAATGTCTCACAATAGCAGGACTGGATCAAGACTATGATCAAAGTGGGAAACTCCGTCCACTAATAAAAACCCCGATCTGATGCAATAGTACTCAAAAAGTGGGAAACACCATCCACTAGAACAAATCTGATACCCAATCTGATGCAATAGTAAACATCCGGTCAACCGCCCAAAGTCCGCGGTCACCGCAATAACCCACAACCCACAATTGGGTAAAATAATCAAGATCCGGTCAACCGCCTACTGTCCGCGGTTGCCGCAATAACCCACAATCCAACATCAAGCACACCCTGTCTCTGACCCTAAGGTCCCAGCTACACTATCCCAAACCTCTGCTCGAACCCGAGCAACATGACTCAAAAGTCTAAATAAAAAGGAGAAAGAAAGCAATCATGGTTTCTCCTAAGTCAAATTCCAATATGTAGTACAGCAGTAAAAGATGGCCTAACTATATGTCCATACACATATGTCCATACAAGCATGCATTTGTCCTCAAGAAGAATAAAGAAAATAAACCTCATGCCAAAATTATCAATGACCATACCTGTCCATAATTCTCAATCCATAATGGCTCCTCAGAGTAGAACCTGCACATAACTACATAATCCTATCCCAATGCATAAACCATCCTCATAAAAGGTTATGTGCTAATATGGCATGATAATTAATCATATAGGGTATCCTTGCCTTAGATAAGCTTCCACTAATCATCAACATGACTATTTGATTAATACCATTGTCATACTATGAATAATTCACTTGCAATTTCCATAAAATCCTCATTGTTAAACTTACCGATCAATCCCAGCTATTGTACCATTCACCTGCATGCAATGCTAACATATGAAAATTTAGAGAACCGTCCACCGGTTCCGGGAATAAGGCACCCACCTGAAAAGCTGACTGTCCAAAGCCCAACAGCTGAAAACACCAGATAACTCTAATCCCTTGCTCCAATAAGTTCAGCACACCCGTAACCCTCCTGGCACAATACAAAATCCACTATTACACATACATTCCAAAATCTGCGCTCACACACACATACAACAACAGTCCCAGAAATGCTTAATTTTCACCTGCAGCAAGAGCCCAGAAAATTCCCAGAAAAATATCACCGCGATCCTCGCGTCGATAACTTCGCAACGGTAGCTTGCACGCCCAAATCTGAGTTTGGTAAGCCAAGATATAAATTCGACAAGGTGGTACACTCAAAAGATTTCAGCACAAAAGACTGTAGCACTGTACACAGAGAAACAGTGATTCTCACCTCTGATGAAATCTCAGAAAAATCAAAGAAAAATACAAGCGCGTTCCTTGCGATCTGTAGATGAAAAAGTTGTACAAGCTCGTTTCCGGCTGACGCTTGTGCGTAAAGATATGGCCAAAACACCTCAATGCTGTCCCACAATTCCACACAGAAAAAGAGTCACAGTGTCACCTCGGGATCCATGCCAAAAACTCGAAACAGGAAAGCACGATCAATACGAAAGATGAAGCCCTACCTCTTATGAGTCTGTCGGCGCAAGAATCACAGAAAAAGGATCTCGGGGTAGCCCAGGGGAGCTAAAACACTGCTGTTGCGACGAAGGGGAACACAGGAAATGCAACGTCGCGCCGCGCCGTAAAATCCAGAACCTCGGGATGCGTGCTCCCAAAAATCCCAAACCTCTGCAAGAAGATCAAGGACTTGAAGATGAAAATCTTCCAAGAAGGGAGCTCAGGGAGATCTTGCAAGGGCTGAGAGAAAAAGAGCAGAAAAGAGGGCTCGGGCTGCCTATTTATAGGCTGAAGAAAACAATTGGAAAAATTCCCATCTTGTCCCAACTTCCGGGCGCCCGGTCCGGTCCGCCCGAATTCGGGCGCGCACAGTGCGGCCCGGCCCGCCAAGTTTCGGGCGCGCACAGTGCGGCCCAGCCCGGCCCATCCCGTCGCACGGGATCGCGCCTCCGTCCGACCCAGCCCAGGGCCCGCCACGTGTCCGCCGAACACGGTACAGCCATGCAAGTGCCCGCGGAGAGCGCCACGTGCCCCCGCCCGCAGTCAACGCGGTGGGTGGCGCCCGCGAATCAGCGGGCGCCACGTGGCGCTGCCCACGACCGGCCCACCTGCCCGCGTACGGCCACCTGCCCCGACACCTGCCCCGCGCGTTGCGTGGACCGCGCGCACAACACCGAACCAATAACCATCTGCCACGTGTCCACCCGGTTCACCATGCACCCGGGCCCAAATTCCGTGAACCGCGCCTGCTGCGCCGGCCAACAGGAGAGCGCCACGTGGCCCGCTCCCGGCGCACGCCCTCCGCGGTGGACCGCGCACCTGCCCGCGCCCTCAGCGCCTGCCCGCGGCCGCTAGCTGCCTGCCCGAGCGCCTTCCGCCGCCTTCCGCCGCTGCCCGTCGCCGCCGGCGATCGCCGGAAACACTGTTCCGGCGATGAACAGTAAAATTACTGTAGCAAGCTCCGAAAAATACAAGTAAATAGCCCATCTTGACCGTTTTCGCGCGCTGATTCCAAATCCGGCATCCATTTTGCCAAATTCCACTCCTATAATTTGCCGGAGGCTCCCGGAAAGGTATTCTTAATCTAAATTCCGCGCCGAGCCTAAATTTGATATCCACTCCGCGCGTAAACTCTTCTAAACATCCGATGGGGTCCCCCGATTACCTACGAGATCCATTTTAAGCCCCGAGTCCATCTCTTGTGTCCAAATTGGCGCGCGAACACCGCCGACATGCCACGTAGGCTTCCAGAAGCTGCTGGTCACACTGTAGAAGCCTTGCAAAGATCCGGGTCACCACATCCTCCCCCACTAAAAGAAAGTTTCGTCCTCGAAACTAAGGCAACTCCCAAGGAGTCGCAAAAACCAGGGGTCAATATTCAACACCGCCGTCTCCAGCTCCCAAGTCACCTATCACTCCCCGTGATTACTCCCCAGCAACAACAACAGCAACAACCAGTACGGCATAGCCCGATTGCGCAATTCCCTCACCTCACGAGTCGGAATTCGCAACGGGCGTCCCTCGTACTCCAAACTCTCACAGACCCCAAAAGGAACGAGTCAATCACGGGCGAGGGGTCCAAAACATAACACTCTTGAGCTGAGACGCAGAAAAACCTCCAAACTCCAACAAAAGACTGGGGGAAAGGAATGAACAGCCTGAGTAACACGCTCTAAAATCACTCCCAAGAGCCAGCTCAACCAAAGCGACCCGAATCACATCCACACAAACACCTGCACAGAAAAGGGGCCCTAACAAGCGGGGGTTCACACTCGGTCGCCCTCAAAACTCAACCACCTAAGTGGATTGCTCAGCCGCAGCCTCTCATCAAAAGGGATCCTCTGGGACACAAACTCAAACTCTGTACACCAGAATGGCCCCACACAGTGCCAGCTATGGAACCGTCAAACTCGACTCCCAAAGCTCCTCTGCTCCAGGCATCCGCCGCCACAGTGGCTCTGACGGGGTGATACTGGATGCTCACAAAATCCAATGGTGGCTCTACAGCCACTACGGGAGGTATCACTAAACTCGCAAATCCATCTCCCACCACTGACAAGGTTAAAATCGGCGCTGGTACCAATCTCATCATCCGCTCATCAAGCTCTGCTAGCACTATCCGGTCTAAAACTCCCCACCCCAACAATGACCGTCGATCTCGGTCAGTCCTAAATAGCATCCCTTTTGGCCGGATTTCCACCGCCGCCCCTACGGCTAGAATAAGTAATCCAGGAAGATATGCTCTCGAAGCTAAAACTTGTACCACAACGACTTGGCATAAAGCTTCTTCCCCACAGACTTGTCACATCGTCTACAAATGCTCCACAACTCTAAATCGCTCGGGGAGGGGGTAAAAACCAAAATATCCCTGGAGAACGCCGCTATCAAACCGTTCAAGCCCAACTGAAACACAGAATTCCTCAATCTTAGAGGCAACAGGACCTTAGTCATTCCATTGGCCTCACTGTACTCATATTGCCCCTACCGTGTCCTGAACACCATCTAGACAATGCCCTCAGCTGAAATTCCAAATTGGCGCAGGCATCATACAATAACTGCCGGAATATAGCTCCTTCAAAAGGTTCTAAATAATACCTGGACCTGCCTGGACTCCAATCCCAAAGGGCTCTCACCGTCGTGTATCAACGACGTGGCACTAGGTCAAACAGACCCTCTATCCATCAAATCCACGCACCTAAGAAACCAACTCTCGCAGCTCTAAAGGCGATATCCAATGAGGGGCTATTGAAGTTAGCGCGGTTTCCAGAATCACGTCAATCACAATTTTAATCTTCCTTTCTGGCGGCCTAATCATCGGCTTAGGTGGACTCACACCCGGGATTTCATGGGCAATAGGGACATCCTTAAGTCCCGCTGCCGCCGTAGGCACCTCTCACACGGACGCTGTAACCTGTGTGCTCAAATAGTCTCAACAAACAAAATGCCTTCCATTATCTGCCTCGCAGAAAGTCAAAGTCCTTTCTCTCAGCAGTCAAACATCCTGTGGCACTATGCCAACCGATCCCAAGCACTGGGTCAAAACACTGAGCTGCCGTAAAAACCAATAAGTCTGCCGGCATAACTTACGGCCTCTGCTGCACTGGACATGATCCACAAGCCTCCTCCACTTGCACAATGCCAACAGTAACCTGTACCTCAAGTGCATGTGGTAACGACTCTACCTCTAGCCCATGCAGGAACGCAACATGTCCTAACTCCGACTGCTGTGAAGAAATCACACCTGCGACAACTCAATCCACTACCGTGGTGCCCTCCAACCGGGCGGCACAGATTCATCCGCTCGATGCAAGTGGTCGTCGCTCAGCCTGCCAAAATATCTAGACCAATCACAAAGGGAGCACGACCTCTGTCCATGCTCACACTGAGATGCCGAACGTGGTCTCTCGCAAACAACCAATCCACGCTACCGCTGCGCCACTCTGATAAAAGGGCTGTTGCTGTCATCGGGGTCCACCCAACCCCTGACGTCTCAGAAATCCACCTGGGTATCATCGTCATACGACCAAGCACAACTGATTCATGCAATTCCTTATACAATTATCCTTACTAAGCTCACCCCTCAATCACATATATTGCACCCCAAACATGCCAGTTATCAATCACACAGGGTAACATCCCCCTTGGGTAAGCTTTACATTAACCATCCACAAGGATATCCACCACCCAGGAAAGCAAAACGAAAATGCCTCTGCCTGCCGATCTGTCCTCCATCACCTAGCGCCAAGCGCCTCCCTCCAGAACTCGCCTCTAGCGGCAGATCCCCATCCAAGGAACTGCAGTGTCCAGCTCCAAACACAATGCCTACTCCGACGAGGCATCCACAGTCCAAAACCCGAACAGGAGGGACCGAAAAGAAACTAAAGAGTATCCTGGCCCAATCCACTCCCAATCTCACTTATCCTATGTGCCTCGTCCCTCGAAACCTGGAGCGCCAGTTCAACAACTACATAAACTCTCTAGCACAGGGAGGCTCTCAATTGATCACTCCATCACCCCCAACCACGACTCTGCCTCCAAAGGCTCCGAGCTCAATCTTACGAGTCGGGGTGATTCATCTGCCAAATCTGGCTCACTTAATCAAACATGCCCCACAGCTCCTCTGCTGTCAACCATCCACCCTACCTCAGTGCCTCGATACTAAACATTGGCACGGAGGGGGCCACTCGCTCTATTGGCACTACAGAAATCCCTGCCGCTGAGGATACTACATCCTGGTGGTCTCAGAAGAAAAGTACTGTCGGGCTGCCCACTGCTCTGACAACTGCGTCACCAACTAGCTGCTCACTCTGCCGCTGATATGCCTCTGACAATCCTGTCATCTGGGTCCGGAGTTCTCTGACCTCAATCCGGGTATCCGGCCCAAAACCAACCGCTCAAGCTCAACTGCCATGACAGGATGCACAAGGGTCCCAAACCCAGCGTCGGGGAGACACCGCTCGCAACGACGAAACCACAAATCAGCACACAACAACGCTCGACCCAATCCAGCGAAAGTCTAGAGCATGTCACCCATTCCACAGCGTTATGTTGTCTGCAGCCAACATAACTACTTAGGAGAATAAACATGCCATTCACTCATCCCGTCCCTCGGGAGAGGTGTAAAACTCAATCAGGACTCTCGCTACAAATCACGACTCTCACGAAGTCATCCTAGGGTCCAACCACAAGCCTAGGGTTTCTAAGTCCACCATGACCTACAACCTAGGCTCTGATACCACCTAATCTGTCACGCCCCGGGGTCGAAACTGCGACCCGGGCTCGCCAACAGATCCGCCACCTATGCCAAACCCGCATAGGCGAAGCGTCCTACCTACAAAAAGAGCTACAGCTAACAGATATCAGAGCTAAAAGATAAAACTGCTATAGAAATAAAATCAACCACTGTACAACTGAAGATAAAACAACAAGGTCCATCTCCCAAAAATGATAATCATACAATAACCTCAAGTACAAACTCATAGCTCAACAGGGAGATATCTCAAATAAAACATCAGTGTACCAGCTCTCAATACATCATATCCTCACTACATCAGTCTCTCAAAAGAGGAAATAAATACTAATCTACCGACTATACTGAAGATCTCCTCAAAGGGGGGGGGGGGGTACCGCTACTCTCCAATGGGTCAGGATCTAGCTCGCTACTCCCTCACCGCGAACAGCAACCGCAGAAACGGCAACACCCGCCAAGACTCTGCAAAACAAGGGAGAGAAAGGACAAAAAGGGGGGAAAATCCCCGACGGGCGTGAGAACTACGCAAAAAGGGAGTTCTCAGTGGGTATCGCCACTAGGCCCGACGATCTGCCCACCAAGACCACTAGAGGCAAAAGATAACTAATGCAGTAAGACTTAAAGAAGAAGCAGAAGACACTCTACAGCTACCATGCCTCTATCTGAATGCTCAAATGGGGAAACTCTGATAAATATATGCAACACTCGCACACGAGGTGCTCAATCGACCCAATCGAGCTGACTGCCACATCGGGTCCAGTCAAACCTGCGCCCACCTACAACCACCTCCCGCTGACGGGCAGGAATTACGTAGGGCGTCCAAACGGACTAACTCGTTATTGAGTAGTGGCTCATGCAGGCTATAGTCATAATCCATGCTCTCTCTCTCAGAACGGATAGACTCAAGATGCTCAACCTCTCACACAATGGTCAAAGAACCCACAACGACCACGGAACCACCGTCAAACCCCGAACGGTTCCCAACAATACTAGCACTGGTCTAAACACAACTACTAGACTCCACTCGGTCCCCCAGGCACGAGTGTAACACAAAGTATCTGCCTGAATAAACCCAATCGATAGACCAGTAATCACTGGTACTGCCTGCTCTGCTGTCGAACTCAAGGACCCAGCATGGTGCCCGGCGCTCACACCGTGGAAAGCCTACTCTGCTGTCGAACTCAAGAACCCAGCATGGTGCCCGGCGCTCACACCGTGGAAAGCCTACTCTGCTGTCGAACTCAAGAACCCAGCATGGTACCCGGCGCTCACACCGTGGAAAGCCTACTCCGGAGTGGCACTCGAGGGGAGCGACCCACACGAGTAAAGTATCACTGTCATCAGTATCACAAGCATCTCTGTATCAAGCCTCTCTGTAACCAATGTCTCACAATAGCAGGACTGGATCAAGACTATGATCAAAGTGGGAAACTCCGTCCACTAATAAAAACCCCGATCTGATGCAATAGTACTCAAAAAGTGGGAAACACCATCCACTAGAACAAATCTGATACCCAATCTGATGCAATAGTAAACATCCGGTCAACCGCCCAAAGTCCGCGGTCACCGCAATAACCCACAACCCACAATTGGGTAAAATAATCAAGATCCGGTCAACCGCCTACTGTCCGCGGTTGCCGCAATAACCCACAATCCAACATCAAGCACACCCTGTCTCTGACCCTAAGGTCCCAGCTACACTATCCCAAACCTCTGCTCGAACCCGAGCAACATGACTCAAAAGTCTAAATAAAAAGGAGAAAGAAAGCAATCATGGTTTCTCCTAAGTCAAATTCCAATATGTAGTGCAGCAGTAAAAGATGGCCTAACTATATGTCCATACACATATGTCCATACAAGCATGCATTTGTCCTCAAGAAGAATAAAGAAAATAAACCTCATGCCAAAATTATCAATGACCATACCTGTCCATAATTCTCAATCCATAATGGCTCCTCAGAGTAGAACCTGCACATAACTACATAATCCTATCCCAATGCATAAACCATCCTCATAAAAGGTTATGTGCTAATATGGCATGATAATTAATCATATTGGGTATCCTTGCCTTAGATAAGCTTCCACTAATCATCAACATGACTATTTGATTAATACCATTGTCATACTATGAATAATTCACTTGCAATTTCCATAAAATCCTCATTGTTAAACTTACCGATCAATCCCAGCTATTGTACCATTCACCTGCATGCAATGCTAACATATGAAAATTTAGAGAACCATCCGCCGGTTCCGGGAATAAGGCACCCACCTGAAAAGCTGACTGTCCAAAGCCCAACAGCTGAAAACACCAGATAACTCTAATCCCTTGCTCCAATAAGTTCAGCACACCCGTAACCCTCCTGGCACAATACAAAATCCACTATTACACGTACATTCCAAAATCTGCGCTCACACACACATACAACAACAGTCCCAGAAATGCTTAATTTTCACCTGCAGCAAGAGCCCAGAAAATTCCCAGAAAAATATCACCGCGATCCTCGCGTCGAAAGCTTCGCAACGGTAGCTTGCACGCCCAAATCTGAGTTCGGTAAGCCAAGATATAAATTCGACAAGGTGGTACACTCAAAAGATTTCAGCACAAAAGACTGTAGCACTGTACACAGAGAAACAGTGATTCTCACCTCTGATGAAATCTCAGAAAAATCCAAGAAAAATACGAGCGCGTTCCTTGCGATCTGTAGATGAAAAAGTTGTATAAGCTCGTTTCCGGCTGACGCTTGTGCGTAAAGATATGGCCAAAACACCTCGATGCTGTCCCACAATTCCACACAGAAAAAGAGTCACAGTGTCACCTCGGGATCCGTGCCAAAAACTAGAAACAGGAAAGCACGATCAATACGAAAGATGAAGCCCTACCTCTTAGGAGTCTGTCGGCGCAAGAATCACAGAAAAATGATCTCGGGGTAGCCCAGGGGAGCTAAAACACTGCTGTTGCGACGAAGGGGAACACAGGAAATGCAACGTCGCGCAGCGCCGTAAAATCCAGAACCTCGGGATGCGTGCTCCCAAAAATCCCAAAACTCTGCAGGAAGATCAAGGACTTGAAGATGAAAATCTTCCAAGAAGGGAGCTCGGGGAGATCTTGCAAGGGCTGAGAGAAAAAGAGCAGAAAAGAGGGCTCGGGCTGCCTATTTATAGGCTGAAGAAAACAATTGGGAAAATTCCCATCTTGTCCCAACTTCCGGGCGCCCGGTCCGGTCCGCCCGAATTCGGGCGCGCACAGTGCGGCCCGGCCCGCCAAGTTTCGGGCGCGCACAGTGCGCCCCAGCCCGGCCCATCCCGTCGCACGGGATCGCGCCTCCGTCCGACCCAGCCCAGGGCCCGCCACGTGTCCGCCGAACACGGTACAGCCATGCAAGTGCCCGCGGAGAGCGCCACGTGCCCCCGCCCGCAGTCAACGCGGTGGGTGGCGCCCGCGAATCAGCGGGCGCCACGTGGCGCTGCCCACGACCGGCCCACCTGCCCGCGTACGGCCACCTGCCCCGACACCTGCCCCGCGCGTTGCGTGGACCGCGCGCACAACACCGAACCAATAACCATCTGCCACGTGTCCACCCGGTTCACCATGCACCCGGGCCCAAATTCCGTGAACCGCGCCTGCTGCGCCGGCCAACAGGAGAGCGCCACGTGGCCCGCTCCCGGCGCACGCCCTCCGCGGTGGACCGCGCACCTGCCCGCGCCCTCAGCGCCTGCCCGCGGCCGCTAGCCGCCTGCCCGAGCGCCTTCCGCCGCTGCCCGCCGCCGCCGGCGATCGCCGGAAACACTGTTCCGGCGATGAACAGTAAAATTACTGTAGCAAGCTCCGAAAAATACAAGTAAATAGCCCATCTTGACCGTTTTCGCGCGCTGATTCCAAATCCGGCGTCCATTTTGCCAAATTCCACTCCTATAATTTGCCGGAGGCTCCCGGAAAGGTATTCTTAATCCGAATTCCGCGCCGAGCCTAAATTTGATATCCACTCCGCGCGTAAACTCTTCTAAACATCCGATGGGGTCCCCCGATTACCTACGAGATCCATTTTAAGCCCCGAGTCCATCTCTTGTGTCCAAATTGGCGCGCGAACACCGCCGACATGCCACGTAGGCTTCCAGAAGCTGCTGGTCACACTGTAGAAGCCCTGCAAAGATCCGGGTCACCACAAAACCACTGTCACTAACATAGTGACGACAACAAAACAAGGAAAATACGACAACCCGCGACCACCGTTTACCTAAACGGCTCCCGACACAGCTACAAGACTAGCTACACCTACCAGACTCGACTCTGCCCCCAAGCACGAGTGTACATGCATCCCACACTAGAATAAATCCCGACCACTCGGCCCACTACCCGGGCGAGGAAAACACTATGTCCAGGAATAGAATACGAAGTGTGGATGTCTAGAGCATAAATAAACCTAGCCCAAGTGAGGGTTTTCTATTAGTCTCGTTACACATGCAACAAATGACAGGGTGCTAGGTCAAGTTCCAATAATAGCAATTTATTTAACTAAAGCAGGATCAGGGAACATAACCAAAAGGATATCAATAATAACACAGGAAAGATGACATCTCCTCTCTAACATGCATCCTAATCCCTCTCATAACATGCATGTTTACTATATTATAGAATTAGTAGAGAGTCCATTGATTTTGGAGGCGAAGCAACCCACCTGAAGCGCACGTCAATCCAAGATCCAAATAAGTTGAAACTGCACGGGGATAAATCCTCGGATTCCCATGATTCCAACGGGTCCAGAAACACCCAAAAAATACCTCCTGGGTACAAAGATATGATCCAAACATTACAATTAACACAAAACTTCCAAATTTACAATTGCTGAAAATTGTGTCCCAAAGAAGAATAATTTCCACCTGTGAGATAATTTCCAAAAATTCCAATAAAAATACGACGGCGATTCTCGCGAAGAGTAGATGTTAATCGAGTCCTCAAACGTCGAATTCCGATACTCGAGTGCAGATATAAAAATCCGACAAGCTTTCGCTGTCCAAAAACTCACCAGCTACAATGGGGTCACAAAACACCTCAGGAAACATGCCAAAAACCCAAAATGAGGTGAAGCAATCAACAGAGAAAACGAAGCCGTACCTCTCGTGAAACCGATGCCGCAAAAATCGTCTCAAAATTCCATCGGGGTAGCTTAGAGGGTCTCGCGGACTGAAGAGCGACGGTGGAAGCCAAAATCCAAGAAACGTCGCAGTGCGCCGCGTCGCAGAAAACGCCGATGTCGCGGCCTCCAAAAAATCTGGAAATCCCTCACAAGATGGAGCACAAGCTGAAGAACAATTTCCCTTGAGGACTCACTGCCAGCTGAACTCGGGGAAAAGGCTAAAAGGGCCAAGCAATGGGCTATTTATAGCCAAACCAAACAATTCAAGAAATTCCATCCATGTCCCAGGTTTCGGGCGCCCGAAAATTTCGGGCTGCTACAGTAACCCAAAATGTACCCCAATCCATCAGCGCCCGAATCGCTGCCGTCGCGCCACGTGTCCCCGAACAGCAAACAGTGGGTTCGGCCAACCCGCTGGCGACACGTGGCCTCGCCCCCGCGCCCGCTTCCCGCGCGTCAACGCCTCGATCCGCGTGCCCACGTGTGCGTACGTCGCCGTTGCCGCGCCCATGCCGCGCACGTATCCCAAGGTACCTGCCAACTGCTCCGTTGACCGCGCCCACTACACCGCTCCAACCACGTGCTGCCACGTGTCTACCGTCAGTCCATGCACCAGAGCTACAATCCCGTGGACCGTACCTGCTGTGCCTTCCTATTGGGAGCCACCACGCGTCCAACCGCCGGTGCACGCCTCACCCGGTGGACCGAGCGGCTGCGCCTCAGCCCGCCGCCACGCTCCGCCGCCTGCCGCCGCCGCCGCCGCTACTCCGGCCGCCGGAACAGTGCTCCAAAGCCTCGAAATCCGTATTTTGGCGACCGGGCTCCGAAAAATACAAGTAAATAGTCCATTTTCATCGTTTTCGCGCGCTGAATCCAAATCCGATGTTCGTTTTGCCCAATTCCACTTCTAAAATTTGTCAAAGGCTCCCGGTTAAGCAAACTTGCTCCCATTTTACACTTTGAGTCCATTCCTTGGGCCCGGCGCGCGCACAAATACTTCCAGAAGCCACTAATCCATCAGTAAACCCTCAAGCGGGGATTCGGGTCCTCACAAAGAGGATGAGATTGGGCCACCCGGTTGGAGGGCGCCACGATAGTGGATCGCATCGTACCTAGTATGGTTTCTTTTTAGTCGTCAGAGTTAGAGCATGTTTGTTACCTACACCTCTCATGCATGTTTTAGTAGAGCATTTTGTATCCCTGCATGGACTGAGGAGGATTTGAGTTGGTGGTTGACAAGGTTTTGGAAACCACGCCCATTTCGTGGATTCGAGGAGCGTTCGGATCGAGCGGAGAAGATCTACTTGGAGCGTACAGTAAAAGGTCGAGTCGTGTGTGTGCGTTACATCACCTTGTACGTGTTTAATCTTAGTGGATTTCACCGTGTTATCGGTCCCATGGTTTTTTACTCATGGATTGGAGTTTTCCACGTAAATCTTGCGTAGTTTATTTATTTTCCGCATTTGGTTATTTTTTACGCAACGATTTGGTGATTTGATTATTTACACCTATTCACCCCCCCCTCTAGGTGGTTTTTTCCCTATTCAGATCCATATTCATATAACCCACAAGTGGTATCAGAGCGGGAATAGGGTTGTAAACAATGTTTGAAGGCGGAAACATCAATAGACCATCGTTCTTCGATGGAACAAATTATGCATATTGGAAAGTACGCATGAGAGCATTTTTAATTTCCATCGATGAACGAGTTTGGCAATCAATTGAGTTTGGATGGACAAATCCTACTGAGATTATTGTCGATGTTCCCACCATCAAATCTAGGTCGAAGTGGACTAAGAATGAAATTGATGCTTATTCTTACAACGGCAAGGGAATTAATGCTTTATTTAATGCCTTGTCTCAAATCGAGTTCTCTCGCGCCTCAGCATGCGAGACTGCAAAATAAATCTGGGATACTCTACAAGTTACACATGAGGGTACAAGTTTAGTGAAGGTTCAAAAACTGCAAATGCTTACAAGCAAATTTGATTCAATTCATATGGCAGAAAATAAATCCTTCACAGATTATTATACACGATTGCAAGATATCGTTAATACATGTGCTAACTTGGGAGAGAAAATTCCAGAATCTAAAGTTATAAGAAAGATTTTGAGAACTCTTCCTGAAAGATTTCGCCCTAAGGTTGCAGCCATTGAGACAGTAAAACACCAGGATGAAATCCGAGTAGAAGAATTAGTTGGTGCACTTCAAACTTATAAAATGACTTTTCCTACTAATAATTCTTCTGGAAATCCCTCTTCTTCTAAGTCTTCAGGTTTTGCATTGAAATCAACAAAGGAAGAAGACACGGATTCATCCTCCTCAGACGCCGATGAGAATCTATCAATGGAGGATTTCGAGAAACAAATTACCTTCTTGACAAGGAAATTCCGCCGGAGCTTTCGAAGGGGTAATTCAAGCAAACCATCATCCTTCGTCAAGTCCAAGAAAGGCAAAGGGAATTCAAGCTCTAAATCAAGAAAGCAAGAAATTTCTTCAAAGGACAAGAAGAACATCGAGGGACAAATCCAGTGCTTCAAATGCCGAGGTTTTGGCCACATTGCAACGGAGTGTCCCAACAAGAATCCGTCGAAGAAGAAGGCGATGTAAGCAGTCACATGGGATGACACCTCTACTTCGGATGAGTCATATTCCAGTGATGAGGATAATAACGTCACAGCATTCATGGCGTCCACAACTTCACCCTTCGTGTGCTTTTCAGCGAGTTCCTCGGGTTCATTATCCAACTCGTCCCAAATTGAAAAATCTGCATCGGATGGTGAACTCAGCAATTCCGAAGGTGAAGATTTTGATTTTGCCTACCACAAGCTCTTAAAGGATTCTAAGAAATTGGCAAAGCATAACAAGAGTTTGAAAAGAAGGTTGTGGGATCTTGAAGAACAAGCTAAAAAGGCAACTTCTTTCGCAAACGCTCATGAAGAGGAAAGGGACAATTTGAACAAGATAAACACTTCCCTTCAAGAGAAGAACGGGCATTTCGAGAAGGAACATATCATGTTGGTGGATAAAGCTAATCACTTCTTGAAGCTCTACTCCGAGGCTCGACAAGAAAAAATGGAGATGACGAAGACCATATTCCAACTCAAGGAAGATTTGAAGCGTTTCTCTTCTGCAAAGGGCAAGTTGGATAAATTGCTTGGTCTTGGTCAAACGAATCGTTTGGGCCTTGGATATGAACGAACTGGCGAGGGTCCTAGTTCGAGTGGAACAGTTTTTGTGCCTCAGTCGGTAGCTCCTCCTCCGACGAAAATCATCGCATCCAACGACAACAAGCCTACCTCAATTCAGCCAAGATCAAATTCCCCCAAGGTATGTTTTCGTTGTGGTTTTGCAGGGCACATTAGAAGATATTGCAAGTATTAAGTCAAGCGAACAAATCAATCAAGACTTGCATCTACTACCAACAAGTTTGTTCACCAGAAATTTCGCAAGAACCATTCGAAGGTGAAGAACTTTGGTAGTACACCACACAAGACGACTTCATCATGGATTCCAAAGAAAAGTGATCAACAGAACAAGACGATTTCACCAAGGAGATCAACGACACGATCATTGCCGACGTATTCCAAAACTCGTAAGGTTTGGGTGCGCAAAGGTGAAATCTTCCCTTATCTTGTCATTCATACTTCACTACACGCATATGACAATTCGTCTTAGTATCTGGATAGTGGATGTTCCCGTCATATGACCGGTGATAAAAACTGTTTTCAAACTTTAGAGAAAACCTCCAGAGGACATATAGTTTTCGGAGACGGTCTGTAATGTACCGGATTTTGGTATATAAATAAATGTAAATAAAAATGGTATGAAATACTATTTTTATGAAAGTTAGAGAAGTAAAGAATAATTTGGAAGCGAATTTGGCCCAAATCGGGATAAAAATGAGAGATCTAAAATTTTATTTGAGAGTGGGCCCAGATTTTTAGCAGAAAATTCACGGTGTCAGAAAATTCTGAGAAAATTACGGGAGCTCCGTAAATATGTTTTATGGCCACAAAAAAAGTTTCGCGTTGATCGGATGCCCGGATAGTGAGAACGGGGTCCGCTAGCGATTTTAGATACAGCGAGACTTTTGGTGACCCAGAAATGACCCAAACTAAAAATTTAAAATATCCCGTGATAAATTAAGTTGAGATGAGCCTGCCTGTCAAATTTGAGCGCAAACGGACACTCAGAAGGGCTCCGCAGGCAAGTATCAGATCAAAATTGGACTAAATAGTGAATTATCACTATCGTGGGGGGGCCTTTATGCATAAAAGGCTAACTTTACCTTTTCACCTCCTTCTCCACCCGCACGCAGCACACAGAGGAGTTCTCCAAGGAGAGCTTTCTCTCTCCTTCTCCCTCACTTCCTCTCTCTAAGATTTCTCACTCTAACGCGCACGAAATTGCGGGGTGATTTACGAGGAGCCTACAACGAGCGAGGGCGAGCTTTTGAACCAAGAAAAGCTCAAAATCTTGACTCTTTGAGGTGAGTTTTGCGAAGAATAAATTTAGTTTTTCCGTAATTCCTTTAGATCTATAATCTATTTGATCTTAGAAGGATTCTTGTCGAAGAAATCGACAAAAATCGTGGAGAAATCGCGATGAAATTAAAGAAGTTTGAACCTAGGGCTTAAAACTTAGAATGTTAGTTTTTTGGGGTTTTGATCTAAATTGATCATACAAATCCCTAATTAGAGGTTGGAGAAACACACTCAAAAGATGTGAGTAAAACTTAGAGTTTCATTTTAAATGATTACTTGTGGAATTCAAAGAAAATAAAAATTATTTTAAATAAAATGATCTCTACTTATAGAATTTCTTGTGGACCTACAAAAGAGCATTTTGGGAGTATTCCAAGTGGACTCCAATTCCTTTCTACCTTCTCTTTTGAACAAAAGTTCTAAAAGAAAAGGTAAGAGCAAAACTAAGATTTCTCTTTTAAGAGTTTACATGAAATTTAAAAGATCATAGAGATGATTTTCTTTATATTTCATATCATGTGTAGGGTTCTCTTGAGGATCAAAGAGACAAAGAGAGCAATTTTTGCTCTCTTTTGAGACTAAAGAGAACACTCAAGTTCCTCACAAGAATCACGAGGTGGGGGATTCTGTCGAAATTGGGTGACCTCTCCTCTTGCTCCTTTGCTTTTCGATTTAGAAGCATGATAGTAGCATGTTAGAGGTGTTAGGGAATTATGATAAATATGCATGCGTAGAAGTAAATATTGTTATATGAATAAGATGAAAATAATTGCATGCATGAAAGTGGTTAGCTATTTTTGATTGTGATCATGTAGGGTATAACCCTAGGAATCATGCAGGACATAAGGGAAAAGAGCATGTTGGTAATAAAACTAGGAGAAAACCTAGTTTAGGGGTTTAATGAGTGACATCAACTTAGGAGTTGATCCTAGGATTTAACGAGTGGCATTGTCTTAGGTGATAACCTAAGGACATTGGATAGAGTGATCAACATAGAGTCAAGCAACTCTAGGATGAGCATGGCCTGGAACTTAGGTAAAGGAAACCTAAGGTTGAATATATAGTACTTAACATAGAGTTTATGAACTCTAGGGCAAGTAAAGCATGAAAAAAAACATATGGTCAAAGTACTATAGGTCAATGTGAAAAAGAGAAAATCATAGAGTTAATAAACTCTAGGGACATTGTAAAATGAAACTTAGAGTCAATGAACTCTAGGGTGAAAATGATGTGGAGTTAAAATAGAGTTAATGAACTCTAGGAATAAGTTGAATGTAATTAGAGGAAATAAACTCTAGGCCAATATGACATGAACGTAGAGTTAATAACTCTATGCCAGGAAATTCGAAACGGTTAATGTCCTTGTGACACAGTGAAACCCTAAGGTTAATTATGAACATAGGGTTGCAAAAATGAAAACAAGCAAGTAGGAAAAGTTAAAAAGGGGCTAAGAAGCTAAAGAAATCGCCAAGTGGCAAGGTAAAGTGTAAATGTAAATGAACAAGGAGTTCAAATCTAAATTGGTGTTAGAGACACCCAGACTATCTTAGAGTAAAGAACTTAGGATAACAGAGAAAAGTAAAAGAAAAGCATTTAGGCACAAATCCTAACGGGAGGGTTGAGCATATGTCACTCCCGGGTAGATGAGTGCCAAGGTGCTTTAAACTCATCTGAAACGAAAAATGTAAAGATAATGCTTAAAGTGCAAAGAAGCTAAAGGCTTAATTGAATAAAAGAAAGTAATGCTTAAAGAAAATTAAACCACATTGGGCCGAGCACTACGGGAGGCGGTGCTACAACCTGTTCTTGTTTGATTGGGGTTGTAGGCATCCGTCTTTTGGAACCCTCGGATCCGGTAAAGAAAAGTCTAAATGGCTAATGGGAGGGTTGAGCATATGTCACTCCCAAGTGAATTAAAAAAAATGGGCAAGTTGCCAAAGGGGAGGGTTGAGCAGATTTCACTCCCTAGTGAATGAGTGCCAAGATGCTTTAAACTCATTCGAGACGAGAGGGTTGAGCAGATTTCACTCTCGAGGAAAATGAGTGCCAAGGTGCCTTAAACTCATTTGAGTGTCACGCCCCGGGGGATTATTTTTAGCGGAAACGAATTACAAAAGTTATGTATTTATTTTTTTTTTTGAAAACCTTCTTCCCCAGCGCGTGCCCAGATCAGCCGCATATACAGGATCACTCTACAAACGGACAGAGTCTCCCCTGTATATGCACGGCGTCACGGTTTGTACAATGTCCAATAGCGGGTAAACATTCAATCACAACAATCCAGACATACAACCATTCACAATGCGCTGAATAAAACTCACGGCCGTTTAGTTTGAAAGGATAAACCCACAATTGTTGAAACGGCGCCCACCCGGCACCCATATTTTGAAAACCCTTTTCGAAAGCAGCATAAACTCAGGGGTTTGGAAAACAGTGCCCACACGACACTTAGGTTTTGAAATCCATTTTCGCAAACCATAAATCCACAAGGTTTTGAAAACGGTGCCCACACGACACCCGAGTTTTTGAAATAGTAGTTTTCGCAATCTTTTCTTTCGTTTGCTCTTTTATTTTCCAAAGCGGCCCACAGAGATGTAAAGAAAACTAAACAATTTATTTGTCACCATACCGACATCCACACCGACCCCACGAGGGTATCGAGAACCATCCACAGTCTACAAATAATAAATGGAATGCGAAAGAAAGAGATAAAGTACTGTTCAGGTCTCCAGGGACCCAGAACCTCTTGCCGCGGCCTCACCGTCGCCTAACTCTCCCCCCTGTAGGACCCTGTCGCAAAGTAGGAAGCCAGCGACTAAACAAAAATGATAATAGCAAAGCAGGTAAAGAAAACGTCCAACCGTAGCCTATCCGGAGCAACCACCCTCGCAAGGGAAAAGTAAAATCAAACACCTGTAAACCTGCAATACCCGATCCCGTCGGACAACTAAACCGACGGATCGCACCGCGCCCAAGTCGGACAACTAAACCGAATGGGTCGCACCGCTCCCACGTCGGACAACTAAACCGACGGGTCGCACCGCTCACACCTTGGCGCATCCAAGCCCCACAACTAAAGAGGCCCCACTCCGTCCTGTGGGTATACACGGGTCATGGACCACTTTTCCGGAAAAGCGCACCCTTTGCGGTGGCCAAACCGCGGGTGCGCGTGCTGCAGCCCCGAGCAAAGTAACCAACAATACCAATAGTATTCAAGAGTAAGCTATAACCGCTATCGTGTTAGCAACATAATATATAATCAAGAGTAGAGTTATAACCGCTATCATGTTAGCTACAATATGTAAAAATCAGGAGTAAAACGACCGCCGGAAAAACTGGCGCTAAGTACCGAAATAAAAACCCACCTGTCGCTTGTGGCGAACAACGCTCGACTCCTCCGCGTCCCGGCACGCTCCCCGAAACTACAAAAGGGATCCCCGGGTGGAGAGTCAGAACCCACAAAATGCGAACAATGAAGAAAACAAACACTAACCGGCTACCGTCTCGGAACGGGCCCTCGGTTCTCTACGGCGACGACGATGGTCCCGCGCTGCCCGCACGTGCGGCTACCCGCTCGGCGCCCTGTATGGCGCCGACCCCGCGCGGCTCCCAGCCCCACATGCGGGCGGCCCCGCGCGGCGCCCAGCCCGCGCGGGTGCACTGCCCGCATGCGCGGGCTGCCCCGCGCGGTGCCAGACCCAGCGCGGCGCCCAGCCCCACATGCGGGCGGTCCCGCGCGGCGCCCGGCCCACGCGGGTGCACTGCCCGCATGCGCGGGCTACCCCGCGCGGTGCCAGACCCCCCGTGGCGCCGCCCCGCATACAGGCGGCCCCGCGCGGCGCCCAGCCCGCGCGGGCGCACTGCCCGCATGCGCGGGCTGCCCCGCGAGGTGCCAGACCCCGCGCGGCGCCCAGCCCCACATGCGGGCGGCCCCGCGCGGCGCCCAGCCCGCGTGGGTGCACTGCCCGCATACGCGGGCTGCCCCGCGCGGTGCCAGACCCCGCGCGGCACCCTCGCGTGCGGGCGGCCCCGCGCGGCACCCAGCCCGCGCGGGTGCACTGCCCGCATGCGCGGGCTGCCCCGCGCGGTGCCGGACCCCGCGCGGCATCCCCGCGTGCGGGCGGCCCCGCGCGGCGCCCGGCTTGCGCCGAGGGGGGGGGGGGGGGGGGGGGAGAAGCTGCCCGCAGGCCCAGGCGGCCCCGTGCGGCACCCTGCCCGCACGGGTGCCCTGCTGGCGGGTGGCTCGCCCCTCCCTCGTCTCTTAGGGCATCGGCGTCCCACCTCCGTAGATCCAAACCCCAATAACACCCTCCCCTCGTCCGAACCAAGAAACAAGAAGGGACGAAAGCACGACTCACCTTGGTTCCGTCGGCTAGGGTTGACTGAGGGGGATATTCCCGTTCTTGCGTGCCCGGATTCGAAGAGTGCGGACGTTCCACCCTCTCCTCGATCGCGCCCCTCGTTTCTCTATGCCGATCGATGGGAAGAAGGTGGTGTTGGGGAGGGGAGAGACGGTTCCTCGTCCGCGCTCAGAAACGCGTGCGTATGGTGCGAGAAAGGGAATTCTGCGAACCCTAACCCCAAACCACAGGATATAACCCAGTCGGTCAAGAAGGAAAGTGGGAATTGACCCCAACCTCAAATAGGTGGATTAGGGCAATTGGTCACAAACCTGGGTCCAGTCCGCCTCGAAAACTGTGTTAGTCGCCTAGACTGTCGGCAGTCTTCCGAAATTTATTCTGGGAGATTCCGGGGTTAGAATCCAAAACCGATCGCGCCGCCATTCTCCGTTTCGCGAGCTTTATTGTCTAAAATTACTTGCGAGCCCCGACAGTCTGCCCAGAAACAAGGAAAATAAAAACCACCTTTCAGACCCCTTAAGCGGACCGCGGTGCAATTAAATATAAAAATAAAGGGATCCGGGTTCCCTGAAACCCGCAGGTATTACACCACTTACCTCTTAAAATGAGTTTCATCCTCGAAACTCAACCCTGGGTTGCGGTGAAAAGATCGGGGTAGCTTTCCCTCATTTTTGACTCCAGCTCCCACGTTGCTTCTCGTTCCTCCTGGTTGCTCCAAAGCACCTTCACATAGGGGATGACTCGGTTCCGCAGCGCTTTGTTTTCTCTTGCTAGGATACGCACGGGGGTTTCCTCGAAGCTTAGGTCCTCCTTGAGCTCGAGCGTGGAGACGTCCAACGCGTGTGACGGGTCGGAAAGATATTTCCGGAGCATGGACACGTGGAAAACATTGTGGACCCGGTCGAGGTTAGGCGGTAGGGCAAGGCGGTACGCCACTGGGCCAATGCGCTCCAAGATCTCAAAAGGCCCCACGAACCGTGGGCTCAACTTGCCCTTCAGCCCAAAACGCCTGATCCCTCTGGATGGCGAGACCCGTAAGAACACGTGCTCTCCCAATTGAAATTCTAAATCGCGGCGCCGTCGGTCTGCGTAGCTCTTCTGTCGGCTTTGGGCGGTTAGTAAACGCTGCCTGATGAGGCGTACCTTCTCTTCAGTCTCTTCCACCAAGTCGGGTCCCAGGAATTTCCGTTCACCCAAGTCGTCCCAACAGGTCGGGGATCGGCAGCGTCTCCCATACAAGGCTTCGTAGGGCGCCATTTGGATGCTGGCCTGGTAGCTATTGTTGTAGGCGAATTCCACGAGGGGTAGGTTGTCACGCCCCGAGTCCGCTAATTTGTACGGTTTGGGCACGCCAACAGACCCGCCAATCGAGTATGACCTTTCACTACCCGAAAGGAACGGTAATATCCATAATAACACAACAAGTGTATGCGGAAGCTCAATATCAGAGTACTAAAAATCACTATAAATTTAAACTTTCATTTTTATAAACAAACAGTTTAAGTGATAATGAAAGCATACCAGAGTGAACCATAACTTAAATTTATTACACTTTACATTTCTGAGCATGCAAATAAAATTATTACAATTCCTTTACATAAATCCCTCACCATACAAGGTTCACTCAAGAAATATATAAAAGGGATACCTCTGCTAGACCCTCTAGGTCTCTATGCTGCTGGGCCCTTGCCCCTGTCGTATGCCTCGCCGTCTGCATCTGAACCGTCTCGTCCGCTGCATCCATACCCGAACCTGTGGAGGGGGTCACCCAAGGGGTGTGAGAACTCCGACAGAGTTCCCAGTGGGTTCAACCACCGAGAAAAAGTGTCCTACACCACTTGGTCCAATGGAAGCAATAATAATAGTGCTAGGAAACTAAAATCCTCAATATCAAAATACGGCTATGCAACATAATATATCACTACACTATCTGTATCTAATCATCAACCATCACTACTCTTGTCTAGCCACACTAGGCTGCTAAGCACCAACTCGACCACTATGCCGCTGTATACAGGGTCAAACTAACCCGGCCACCTTGGCCACTCTAATTTCTCTTTATTCTTTAAATTCTGGTGCTTTAGTTCAAGTTAACCCTCAGAAATTCTTATCCAACGGGCCCCAGCCCGGTAGTCCTGCTACCATAAGATAAGATTTCTAAGGTTGCCGATAACACCCGCAAGTGTTACCCCGTCCTACGGGAGAAACGTGCCAGATGGGTCACTGCCCTGGAGCGGGATACACCAGCGCCTCCAACAAGGGTCACGTTTCCTCCCCGAAGGTACGCCCGTTTTATCTTTATCTTTTCTTTTGCCTTTAGCTCTTTGTTTTGCCTTTACCTGGGAAGCTGAGTCTTGCTCACACACTCCCCCCCCCCCGGGAGTGACATATGCTCAACCCTCCCGTTGGCAACTTAGCTTTAACACTTTAATTCACTTGGGAGTGACATATGCTCAACCCTCCCAATGCCCATTTAGGCTGTTCCTTTACAGGGTCCGAGGGTTCCAAAAGACGGATGCCTACAACCCCAATCAAACAAGAACAGGTTGTAGCATCGCCTCCCGTAGTGCTCGGCCCAATGTAGTTTATCTTATCCTTTTTACCTTTCATTAATCATTCTCTTTCTTTAACCATTCTCTTTCCACTTTAGGTTCAGATGAGTTTAAGGCACCTTGGCACTCATCTACCCGGGAGTGACATATGCTCAACCCTCCCGTTAGCATTCATGCCTCAATGCTTCTCTTTTACTTTTCTCTTTTTATTTCAAGCAATTTGCTTGTCTTACTTATTAACCACTTTTAGCTCTTACTCGAACAATTTGCTTGCCTTGCTTATTGATCACTTTTAGCTCTTTCTCGAGCAATTTGCTTGTCTTGCTCATTAGCCACTTTTGGCTTTCATTTAAGCTTTATTTCTTTTATCCAAGTTCTTTACCCTAGGATAATTTGGGTGTCTCTAACACCAATTTAAGTTTGAACAACTTGTTCATTTCCATTTTCACTTATTTTGCCACTTGGCAATATCTTTAGTTTCCTAGCACATTTACACTTTCCTTGCTTGTTCTCAATTCACAACCCTAAACTTCAATTACCCTTAAGGTTGCACTATGTCACTGCACTATGTCACTAGGACACTAGTTACTTTCAGTTTTATCTAACTTAGAGTTCATTAACCCTATTTCCATTTTCTTTTCCTTTCATGTCTCCACATTTGCTCATTTTTCATTTTCCTTTATTTAACTCAGATCGAAGTTAATCTAATTGATCCATTTACCCAGACGTCCTATGACTTTCTGGGGTTACATTATTTAATTCTTTAACTTGGGAATCTAATCCCCCTGTTTTCTGATTCCTCACTGAATCCTAGAGTTTTACTAACTCTATTTTCCTGTTCCATGTTTAACCTAGGGTTGCACTAACTCTATTTCATCACTAGAGTTTAACCCTATTAGTTCATCTTAGGTTCCTTTACCTAAGTTCCATAACTTGTTTAACCTAGAGTTCTCTGACTCTATGTTTAACACTCTATTCTTAACCTTAGATTATTCTCTAAGTTAATGCCACTCGTCCACCTAGGTGTATCTCCTAGGTCATCATGCCACTCGTTAAACCTAAATCTAGGTTTTCTCCTAAGTCTTACTACCAACATGCATTCCTTTTTCCTTATGCTTTCACATGATTCCTAGGGTTACACCCTAACATGATCACAATAATTGTTTACATCTACGCATGCAATTATTTCCATATTCATCATAAATAATATTTATCTTCTACGCATGCCACTATTATCATGATTCCCTAACGCCTCTAACAGGCTACTATCATGCTTCTGGATCGAAAAGCAAAGGAGCAAGGGGAGAGGTCACCCAATTTCGGCAGAATCCCCCACCTTGTAGTGTACCCAATTGCTTGTAGAAACTTGCAATTGGTCTCCGCGCGATTCCACTTGTCTCCTCGAGCTTGCACGCAAAACGGTGCACTTCCCTCGAGTCCGCACGCAAAACGGTGCACGTCTACCAAACCTGCACGCAAAACGGTGCGCGTCAGTAAAACCCACACGCAAAACGGTGCGCGCCACTTCAGTCGGCACGCAAAACGATGCACGTACCTCAAATCTGCACGCAAAACGGTGCACGTTCGACCGTAGGGTTGCACGCAAAACGATGCACCTTTTTCTAGCCCTGCACGAAAAATGATGTATATTATTAGCGACTGCGCACAAAACGATGCGCGACAGCACAAATTGCGCGCAAAACGGAGCACGTACCTCGGGTTGGCACGCAAAACGGTGCACTTTCTTTTTTCAACGTTGCACGCAAAACGGTGCACATTTTCTGAGTTTGCATCCAAAACTGTGCATATCCTCCGAATCCGCACGCAAAACGGTGCATTTCTTCCACAACTGGCACGCAAAATGAGGCGCGCCAAAACGTCCCCGACAGTCCGCGCAGCAAAACGGCACAGTATAATTCGGTTCCTAACACGTAAAACGACGCGGGGTCAAATCCTACTCTAAAAATGAAACTTAACTATGCCAACAATACCGCAAAATAACAAGCGGGGCTTACCTCGCACAGTCGCGTCGCCCACGAGGTCCACGGCGCGCCGCACCATCTCCCACGAAATCTCCCATTTTTTTCTCTCTTTCTCTCCCTCTCTCTCTCTCTCTCTCCCTCCCTCGTAGCTCTGTTGGAGAAGAAGAACAGAAGGGAGAAGAGGGTCTGCGGGGGAGAAGGAAGAAGAAGAAAAGAAAAAAGAAAAAGAAGTAGAAAGAAAGGGAGGGAGGGAGGAGGTGGACCGGGTGCACGGCCCCCCCCCAATGGGGGCCCGCCACCTGGCGGCCCTCCTTCACAGGGGCGCGCGCGCCTGCACAGGCGCGCGCCCCCCTGCGCCGCGCGGGCGCTTCCCGCGCCCGCGCGGGCGCCAATGGGGGCCCGCCACCTGGCGGCCCCCCGTTGACCCGCGAACGGGTGCGCGCCAGCTGTGCGCATTGCACAGCTGGCCGCACGCCTCGAACCGCGCGCCGACGCCGTCACGGAATCCATTTTCGCCCCGGTTTTTGTCCGTTTCTCGCCCGTTTCGGTCTAAATTTGACAGGCAGGTTCGTTTCAGCCTAATTAACCACAGAAAAATTTAAATTTCCAGTTTGGGCCATTTTTGGGCCACCAAAAGCCTCGCTGTATCCAGAATCGCTGGCAGACCCCGTTCTCGCAATCCGGATATCCTATCAACCCGAAATTTTTACTATGACCTTAAAACATAATTACGAAGCTCCCCAAATTTTCTCAAAATTTTTCGACACTGTTGGCGGAGCCCGTTTTCACTATCGGGTATCCGATCAACGCGAAACTTTTTCTGTGGTCTTAAAACATATTTACGGGGCTCCCGTAATTTTTTCGGAATTTTCCGACACTGTGAATTTTGCACTAAAAATTTAGGCCCCCTTTCTCCAATAAAATTTCAGATCTCTCCAATTTAACCCAATTTGGGCCCAACTCGCGTCCAAATGTTCTTTACTAACCTAACTTTCATAACACTAGTATTTCATACCACCTTTATTTACATTTATTTATGTGTCAAAAATCTGGTACTTTACATTCTACCCCCCTTAAAATAAGTTTCGTCCTCGAAACTTGAATCACATCTCGACTCCTACTTGATCGAGAGGGAGGAATTTTGCCCTCACTACTGGGCTCACCGTATATCGTTACTGGGCCTCAAATTGCCCGCTCGCCGAACCACACGAGCAACTCATCCATGAATCCCTATCTCAACTCAGGGACAAACTCAGACCCATTGTCTGGCCACTTTCACCAGGTAGGTGAAAGACACAGTTGAGCACTTGTTCTCTCAATTGCCACGAATGACCCAGTTTTTTTTTTTTTTTTTTTTTTTTTTTTACTTGCGAAATTTTTCACTTTAATTCCGCCATCATCTTTTCACAATGAGGTTGCATCTGCAACTAATTACATTTACCGCATTTGCTTTCCGATCGCTCCGCTGCCTAATGTGGAGTGCAAAAGCCAATCCACAAGTCCTCAGCTATCACGCACGCTGCTAGTGCTCTAAGTCCACGGGTTATCAGCTAACCCGATATATCGGACTACTAATAGGTTCACAACCCACGGTCCAACAGGGCCTATAGCCTAAAACTAGTCCAACACTGTGCAATGGCTCTCGCTAGCCCACAGATCCAAACGTCATACGGGTAGATCCACACTTAGGATTACTACCCCAACACTCCACTAGGAGCTACAGTACCTCAATCACCACTAGCTCTACGGCCTAGTCACATCACTCTCAGTGTACTAACAGCCTCAAGGCTCACACGTGGCATTCCACATCCCCGGGTCATCGCTCGGACTACCGTCCCGACCAAATCTCTATCATGCCCCGCCATCAGGTCTCGGGCCGCTGTCTCTCACAGCCGACTGCGCCTGCCCACTGGGCTACAGGCCCACAGTCACAAACAGGGTCCAGGCACGGATCGTCCCTAAGCGAACCCGGTAATCGTCGCCACGCGACCACTATGCTCCACTGAGCGAAAACCAACTAACTAGTCGTCAATCCGCGATCCGAACTCTGTAACGACTCTGGCCACACAGGGCAAAGGCTAATGCGCCAACTAATCAGCTCTCTCTGGCTAGACGATACCTGTGCTCCATGAGCACCCAAACAGTTGGGCGTCCTACGCCCCCACGCTAACTCGTAAAAATCTAGTGTTAAGCAACTTGCTTAAGCACCCCAACGGCTCTTGTGCAACTCTCCCAACTGGGTCGAGGCACCACAATAACCTTTCACCAACTCTGGTGATTAACTCGCAAATCCCGCGGTGGCAATCCTTGCCATTACACCGATTCATCAGAACGGCGCCACAAAACTCTCGCTCTTTCGAGGGGTTCTCGCATCCTGAAGCCTACTCTGGGCCTCACTAACTCTACTATGCGGCAACACAGCCATAGCTGTCACGCCACACGGTTACTACCGTCAACAGGGGCAAATTCCCGCCGCCTGGCCTGTAAATCTACCTTGCCCTAACCCTCAGGGCACATTAACTTGGTTCTCGCACATAGCGATCACCAGCGCTCCGTGCATCGGTCACTTACTGGACCTTTCTAACCACACTTTGCCAGCAAACTAGCTGACACAAGCTTATGACACCCTATGCTGAAGGTGCAGGGTATGCCGGCAAAAGCTCGGCGGCCACTGCCACCCTCTACTGTCGCCCCTACATGCGGCGACGCCTTATACTCATTCGTTGTCTGTGCAGCCTCAACTTGCTGCGCTATCAGCCACTGGAGCCTATCTATCTGCTCCGACTGTCACATCGACGCCACACTTAGGCGTTGGAATCAGCTTTCCTGTCGGCGGGAATTTCCGCTGACAGCAAGAAGCTTGACCTGCTGCTGGATCACACCAACAAGTGCGGTCACCTTCTATCGCAGCTCGTATACCTCGTTTGACCCAGAGCCCTCACGTGACTCGAGTCAACAAGACGCGTCTCCCTAAGTGGTGTCATCGCTACTATGCACACCACAACGAGACAACCAGCCCAAACTTAGCCGTTTGAGCAATGCGCAGTCTATACACCGACAAAAAGGCTCGTCGACCCAATCATGCGAAAGTATAAGAGGGTACTCCTTTTCATCTCCAACATTACGTTGTCGGCCGCCCAACGTAATATTCCAAGAATGAAAGCTCGTTGCCCTCGATCAGTCCCAACATCCTTTTTGGGAACAACAATAATCAATAAAATACTTTCGCCCAATAATCCACACACTCTCTCGTGCTAATCCCTAGGGTCTCCCTAAGGTTGCTAACCACCTAGGACTATTCCTAGGCTCTGATACCACTCTAATCTGTCACGCCCCGAGTCCGCTAATTTGTACGGTTCGGGCACGCCAACAGACCCGCCAATCGAGTATGACCTTTCACTACCCGAAAGGAACGGTAATATCCATAATAACACAACAAGTGTATGCGGAAGCTCAATATCAGAGTACTAAAAATCACTATAAATTTAAACTTTCATTTTTATAAACAAACAGTTTAAGCGATAATGAAAGCATACCAGAGTGAACCATAACTTAAATTTATTACACTTTACATTTCTGAACTTGCAAATAAAATTATTACAATTCCTTTACATAAATCCCTCACCATACAAGGTTCACTCAAGAAATATATAAAAGGGATACCTCTGCTAGACCCTCTAGGTCTCTATGCTGCTGGGCCCTTGCCCCTGTCGTATGCCTTGCCGTCTGCATCTGAACCGTCTCGTCCGCTGCATCCATACCCGAACCTGTGGGGGGGTTCACCCAAGGGGTGTGAGAACTCCGACAGAGTTCCCAGTGGGTTCAACCACCGAGAAAAAGTGTCCTACACCACTTGGTCCAATGGAAGCAATAATAATAGTGCTAGGAAACAAAAATCCTCAATATCAAAATACGGCAATGCAACATAATATATCACTACACTATCTGTGTCTAATCATCAACCATCACTACTCTTGTCTAGCCACACTAGGCTGCTAAGCACCAACTCGACCACTATGCCGCTGTATACAGGGTCAAACTAACCCGGCCACCTTGGCCACTCTAATTTCTCTTTATTCTTTAAATTCTGGTGCTTTAGTTCAAGTTAACCCTCAGAAATTCTTATCCAACGGGCCCCAGCCCGGTAGTCCTGCTACCATAAGATAAGATTTCTAAGGTTGCCGATAACACCCGCAAGTGTTACCCTTTCCTACGGGAGAAACGTGCCAGATGGGTCACTGCCCTGGAGCGGGATACACCAGCGCCTCCAACAAGGGTCACGTTTCCTCCCCGAAGGTACGCCCGTTTTATCTTTATCTTTTCTTTTGCCTTTAGCTCTTTGTTTTGCCTTTACTTGGGAAGCTGAGTCTTGCTCACACACTCCCCCCCCCCGGGAGTGACATATGCTCAACCCTCCCGTTGGCAACTTAGCTTTAACACTTTAATTCACTTGGGAGTGACATATGCTCAACCCTCCCAATGCCCATTTAGGCTGTTCCTTTACAGGGTCCGAGGGTTCCAAAAGACGGATGCCTACAACCCCAATCAAACAAGAACAGGTTGTAGCATCGCCTCCCGTAGTGCTCGGCCCAATGTAGTTTATCTTATCCTTTTTACCTTTCATTAATCATTCTCTTTCTTTAACCATTCTCTTTCCACTTTAGGTTCAGATGAGTTTAAGGCACCTTGGCACTCATCTACCCGGGAGTGACATATGCTCAACCCTCCCGTTAGCATTCATGCCTCAATGCTTCTCTTTTACTTTTCTCTTTTTATTTCAAGCAATTTGCTTGTCTTACTTATTAACCACTTTTAGCTCTTACTCGAACAATTTGCTTGCCTTGCTTATTGATCACTTTTAGCTCTTTCTCGAGCAATTTGCTTGTCTTGCTCATTAGCCACTTTTTGCTTTCATTTAAGCTTTATTTCTTTTATCCAAGTTCTTTACCCTAGGATAATTTGGGTGTCTCTAACACCAATTTAAGTTTGAACAACTTGTTCATTTCCATTTTCACTTATTTTGCCACTTGGCAATATCTTTAGTTTCCTAGCACATTTACACTTTGCTTACTTGTTCTCAATTCACAACCCTAAGCTTCAATTACCCTTAAGGTTGCACTATGTCACTGCACTATGTCACTAGGACACTAGTTACTTTCAGTTTTATCTAACTTAGAGTTCATTAACCCTATTTCCATTTTCTTTTCCTTTCATGTCTCCACATTTGATCATTTTTCATTTTCCTTTATTTAACTCAGATCGAAGTTAATCTAATTGATCCATTTACCCAGACGTCCTATGACTTTCTGGGGTTACATTATTTAATTCTTTAACTTGGGAATCTAATCCCCCTGTTTTCTGATTCCTCACTGAATCCTAGAGTTTTACTAACTCTATTTTCCTGTTCCATGTTTAACCTAGGGTTGCACTAACTCTATTTCATCACTAGAGTTTAACCCTATTAGTTCATCTTAGGTTCCTTTACCTAAGTTCCATAACTTATTTAACCTAGAGTTCTCTGACTCTATGTTTAACACTCTATTCTTAACCTTAGATTATTCTCTAAGTTAATGCCACTCGTCCACCTAGGTGTATCTCCTAGGTCATTATGCCACTCGTTAAACCTAAATCTAGGTTTTCTCCTAAGTCTTACTACCTACATGCATTCCTTTTTCCTTATGCTTTCACATGATTCCTAGGGTTACACCCTAATATGATCACAATAATTGTTTACATCTACGCATGCAATTATTTCCATATTCATCATAAATAATATTTATCTTCTACGCATGCCACTATTATCATGATTCCCTAACGCCTCTAACAGGCTACTATCATGCTTCTGGATCGAAAAGCAAAGGAGCAAGGGGAGAGGTCACCCAATTTCGGCAGAATCCCCCACCTTGTAGTGTACCCAATTGCTTGTAGACACTTGCAATTGGTCTCCGCGCGATTCCACTTGTCTCCACGAGCTTGCACGCAAAACAGTGCACTTCCCTCGAGTCCGCACGCAAAACGGTGCACGTCCACCAAACCTGCACGCAAAACGGTGCGCGTCAGTAAAACGCACACGCAAAACGGTGCGCGCCACTTCAGTCGGCACGCAAAACGATGCACGTACCTCAAATCTGCACGCAAAACGGTGCACGTTCGACCGTAGGGTTGCACGCAAAACGATGCACGTTTTTCTAGCCCTGCACGAAAAACGATGTATATTATTAGCGACTGCGCACAAAACGATGCGCGACAACACAAATTGCGCGCAAAACGGAGCACGTACCTCGGGTTGGCACGCAAAACGGTGCACTTTCTTTTTTCAACGTTGCACGCAAAACGGTGCACATTTTCCGAGTTTGCGTCCAAAACTGTGCATATCCTTCGAATCCGCACGCAAAACGGTGCATTTCTTTCACAACTGGCATGCAAAACGAGGCGCGCCAAAACGTCCCCGACAGTCCGCGCAGCAAAACGGCACAATATAATTCGGTTCCTAACACGTAAAACGACGCGGGGTCAAATCCTACTCTAAAAATGAAACTTAACTATGCCAACAATACCGCAAAATAACAAGCGGGGCTTACCTCGCACAGTCGCGTCGCCCACGAGGTCCACGGCGCGCCGCACCATCTCCCACGAAATCTCCCATTTTTTTCTCTCTTTCTCTCCCTCTCTTTCTCTCTCTCTCCCTCCCTCGTAGCTCTGTTGGAGAAGAAGAACAGAAGGGAGAAGAGGGTCTGCGGGGGAGAAGGAAGAAGAAGAAAAGAAAAAAGAAAAAAAAGGAGAAAGAAAGGGAGGGAGGGAGGAGGTGGACCGGGTGCACGCCCCCCCCCCCCCCCCCAATGGGGGCCCGCCACCTGGCGGCCCTCCCTCACATGGGCGCGCGTGCCTGCACAGGCGAGCGCCCCCCTGCGCCGCGCGGGCGCTTCCCGCGCCCGCGCGGGCGCCAATGGGGGCCCGCCACCTGGCGGCCCCCGTTGACCCGCGAACGGGTGCGCGCCAGCTGTGCGCATTGCACAGCTGGCCGCACGCCTCGAACCGCGCGCCGACGCCGCCACGGAATCCGTTTTCGCCCCGGTTTTTGTCCGTTTCTCGCCCGTTTCCGTCTAAATTTGACAGGTAGGTTCGTTTCAACCTAATTAACCACAAAAAAATTTAAATTTCCAGTTTGGGCCATTTTTGGGCCACCAAAAGCCTCGCTGTATCCAGAATCGCTGGCAGACCCCGTTCTCGCAATCCGGATATCCTATCAACCCGAAATTTTTACTATGACCTTAAAACATAATTACGAAGCTCCCCAAATTTTCTCAGAATTTTTCGACACTGTTGGCGGAGCCCGTTTTCACTATCGGGTATCCGATCAACGCGAAACTTTTTCTGTGGTCTTAAAACATATTTATGGGGCTCCCGTAATTTTTTCGGAATTTTCCGACACTGTGAATTTTGCACTAAAAATTTAGGCCCCCTTTCTCCAATAAAATTTCAGATCTCTCCAATTTAACCCAATTTGGGCCCAACTCGCGTCCAAATGTTCTTTACTTCCCTAACTTTCATAACACTAGTATTTCATACCACCTTTATTTACATTTATTTATGTGTCAAAAATTCGGTACTTTACATAGGTAGCGTGCCCAACCGTCTCCCCAGTCAAGTACACAGGCGCGAAGCAGGTCCTCGAGGGTCTGAATCACTCGCTCCGACTGTCCGTCCGTCTGGGGGTGAAAGGCTGTGCTGAAATGTAGCTTGGTCCCTAGGGCTTGCTGTAGGCTCTGCCAAAACTTCGAGACGAAACGGGTGTCTCTGTCCGAGGTGATCGATGCCGGCACTCCATGCAGTCTCACGATCTCGCTGAGGTAGGCCTGAGCCAATCGCTCTCTGGTCCAGGTTGTGTGGATGGGCAGGAAATGTGCTGACTTGGTTAGCCGGTCCACAATGACCCAAATCGCGTCGTGCCCCTGCTGTGAACGTGGGAACCCAGTGACGAAGTCCATGGTGATCTGATCCCACTTCCACTTCGGCACCGGTAAGGGCTGTAATTTTTCCGCCGGCCGCTGATGCTCTGCCTTTATCTGCTGACATACCAGGCAATGAGCTATATGTCGTGTCACATCCCCCTTCAGCTTGGGCCACCAGAAGGTCTGCTTGAGGTCCCTGTACATCTTCGTGCCCCCTGGGTGCGCCGCATAAGGAGCGCGGTGTGCCTCTGCCAGAATTTCCTCCTTCAATTCCGTCGAATCTGGTACGCAGAAACGCCCGCGGAACCGCATGATGCCCTCACCTCCCACTGCAATGTCGTTCTCCTGGTCCGGGTGGATCTTGTCTCGCACGAGCTGTAAGTGCGGGTCCGCCAGTTGTCCTTCTCGGATTTTCTCGAAAAGCGTCGGCTTGACCACCAACGCTGTCAGTTGTGCAATTGTGCCCGCTGGTACCACCTCCAACCTCAGTCGTGAGAATTCCGCGATCAAGGTGCTCTGCTCAGTTATCGCGCGTGCCGACGCCTCTTCCGGTTGCCCCTTTCTGCTCAAAGCGTCTGCCACCACGTTTGCCTTCCCGGGGTGGTATTGAATTGTTAGATCGTAATCCTTCAATAACTCAAGCCACCGCCTCTGCCGCAAATTTAGCTCCTTTTGGGTGAACAGATACTTAAGACTTTGGTGGTCTGAAAAGACGTTACAGTGGACACCAAAGAGATAGTGTCTCCATAACTTTAGAACAAAGACCACTGCAGCCAGTTCCAAATCGTGTATCGGGTAATTCCTTTCGTAGTCCTTCAATTGTCTGGAAGCATAGGCTATCACTTTCCCCTGTTGCATCAATACACCCCCAAGGCCAATCCTCGATGCGTCGCAGTACACTTCATAGTCCTCCCCGGGTATTGGTAGTACAAGTATCGGGGCCCTGGTCAGCCTTCTTTTTAGTTCCTCAAAGCTCTCCTGGCATTTAGCTGTCCATGTGAACTTCTCCCCTTTTCTGGTCAACCGGTTCAAAGGGGTAGCAATTTTCGCGAAACCTTCGACGAAGCGTCTGTAATATCCTGCCAGGCCCAGGAAACTGCGGGTCTCCGTCACCGTCGTCGGCGGCTGCTAGTCGATCACCGCTTCCACCTTCTTGGGGTCCACGGCGATTCCTTTCGCCGAAATCACGTGCCCTAGGAATCCCACCTCGCGTAGCCAGAATTCACACTTTTTGAGCTTAGCGAACAGCTTCTGCTCCCTGAGGGTTTGGAGAATCGTTCGCAAATGGTCCTCGTGCTCCTCGTCGGTGGGTGAGTAGATCAGTATGTCGTCGATGAAGACCACTACGAACCGGTCTAGGAATGGTCTGAATATCCGGTTCATCATATCCATAAAGACCGCGGGGGCGTTCGTAAGCCCGAACGGCATAACCGTGAACTCGTAGTGGCCGTACCGGGTTCGGAAGGCGGTCCTCGGGATGTCTTCGTTCCGAACCCGGAGCTGATGGTAGCCCGATTGTAGGTCAATTTTGTTACGACTTTTTGGTATTGGCATATTTCGTGAGTCTAGTCAGTGAGTTGAGTCGGAGTCTTAAAGGGATCAAATTGTCAAATCAGCTTTCGAAGACTCTTTGAAGATTCAACATGAGCTCAAGATAACACTCAGGTATGATTAAATATAGTTCATGGTGATTAAAGTTCGTTTATAATCATTGGAAATAGGAAATTAATGAAAACCGGTTTAGACTTGGTTTTAGGAACTTGGTTTTAACTTACAACTTAATTTAAGTTTGGATTCCGGTACTTGGTTTGTTTTGGATAAAGTTTATCTTGGAAAAATCAGTTTTTACATTGCGTACCGGAACCACACTTTGAGTTCCTCAAACCCGACATAGAATTTTCTGTAAATTGCATTGCGTACCGGAACACAGACTCGCGTACCGGAACACAATAGAAAAATCTGTGTTTGCACCATTGCGTACCGGAACACGATTATTGGTACCGGTACACAATGCCCTATCGGGATAAAATTACTAAACCGACTCTTATCTTTTTCCAAGGGTTATAAATAGACACTTAGGGTTTCTCGACGAGGTGGACGAATACCGATCAATTCAGAAACACTCGAGAGCAACCCTAGAGGCTGGTTTTTACCGTTCTTCTCTTTCGCCTCTTTTAGGTCAATTCGACGGTTCTTCCAAGATCTATCTTTTGTCGATTTGATCTAGTCTTTGCTTAGAGATTTCTTCTACGGTTCCTCAATGAGAATCTAAGCAAAGGATCACCATCGAAGCCTTTATTCTTTATCGGCTATTTGCGTCGTGGATTCGACGTGGCATCGTGGATTCGGTGTGCTGAAGGCGTTTCGTGGATTCAAAACGTGTGCTCGTGGATTCGAGTGGCGTTCGTGGATTCGAACGTGTGAAGTGGACGTGCAATCGGTGGAGCGCAAGGTCCGAAGAAGTTGAAGGAGGGGTTGAATCCATGGAGACGGTAATCACCTTGTTATTCTTCTTTTCTTAGTGGATTGTTATTGCGTGGACATCCAATCGGTGAGCGCAAGGTCCGAAGAAGTTGAAGGAGGGGTTGAGTCGGTGGAGTCGGTAATCACCTTGTTATTCTTCTATTCTTAGTGGATTGTTATTGCGTGTTGGTCCCGTGGTTTTTCTCCTGGATTGGAGTTTCCACGTAAATCTCGGTGTGCTGTTTTTATTTTCCGCATTGGTTTTTATTTTGCACTGAGATTGAGTTTTTAAGTATTACACCTATTCACCCCCCCTCTAGTTGTTTGATAGTACCTATTTAGATCCTTGTGGATCCTTAAAAACCAACAATTGGTATCAGAGCGGGTTTTAGGTTTATCTATCATGTCGGGTGAAAGTGGTAATATTTATAGACCTCCTCTTTTTGATGGGACTAATTATGCTTATTGGAAAGTGCGGATGAGAGCTTTTCTCATCGCAATTGATGAGCGGGTATGGCAATCCGTGGAATACGGTTGGGTGCATCCTGTTGAGGAAGTAGGAAATTCTACTACCCCAAAACCTCGCTCTAGATGGTCCAAAGAGGAATTTGAAAGATCTTCTTACAATGGGAAAGGTATGAACGCTCTATTTAATTCTCTTTCCTCGACTGAATTTACACGAATTTCTGCATGTGAAACCGCGAAGGAAATTTGGGATATTCTCAAAATTACACATGAGGGTACTAATCTTGTAAAAATTCAAAAGCTCCAGATGCTTACAAGTCAATTTGACTCTATTCATATGGAAGAGCATGAATTGTTTACAGATTATTACACTAGACTTCAAGATGTAATCAATACTTGTGCTAATTTAGGAGAAAACATCCCGGAGTCGAAAATTGTAAGAAAAATACTTCGGACTCTTCCGGAACGGTTTAGGGCAAAGGTTACCGCCATTGAAACCGTTAGTCATCCGGATGAGATGAGAGTAGAGGAATTAGTAGGTGCTTTGCAAACTTATGAAATGACTTTTTCTACTAATCAAGTTTCTTCCAAGTTTTCTTCTAATCTTACAGGTATTGCATTCAAATCAACAAAGGAAGAAGATGGTGAATCAAGTTCCGATGATGAAATCTCTTTTGCCGATTTTGAAGAACAATTGGCGCGGATCACAAAGAAATTTCGTCAGAAATTTTGGAAGAATCGAACCGATGGATCTTCATCTGCGAAACCATCTAAAGGATCATCGGGTTCTAAATCCTCTAACCTCAAAAGCTTTGCAAAACCTTCTAAGGAAAAAGATGAATTCGAAGGGGAAATCCGATGTTATAGATGCAAAGGCTACGGCCATATTTCAACGGATTGTCCTTCTCCGAAATCATATAAAAAGAAGGCTTTGCAAGCGGAAACTTGGGACGATTCTACTTCTAATGAATCGACCTCAAGTAAAGAGGAAAAAGTTGTTGCTTTTCATGCCTCTCAAATTCCCTCTTCTAATGTTTGCTTATCATCTTTAATCACCGACTCTATTCCTTTGATTTTGCACGAAACATCAACATCCGATGGAGAGTCATCAAGTGAGGGGGAGTCGGACGAGGAAGAACTCGTTGAGGCATATCAACAACTTCTTGCGGAATCAAAGAAGATGGCCAAGCATATCAAGAAGTTGAGGAAGCAACGACTTGAAGTTCAAGACGAGAATCAAGCTTTAAAGATAAAACTTCATGATCTCGAGGAGGAACAAAGACGTTTATTGGATAACCATGAAATCCTCCAAGAAAAGCTAAACCAATCGGAGACAAACGCTAAATCATATATGGACAAGATTGGTTTTCTAGAAAAACAGTTTGAGGAGATTCATGTCACCAACCAAGCATTGACCAAGCAAGTTTATGAACTCAAATCCGACATACAAAGGCTTTCAACCGTGTCCAAGAAACTTGATTGTATGTCCGGATTAGGTCAAACAAGCAAGGTTGGTTTGGGATTTAAAAAGAACCAAACTGTGAAGGCTTCAAGTTCCACAACTAAATTGAAAGGAAAAACTTGTCACCAATGTGGACTTGAAGGACACTTGATGAAGATGTGCCCGAAAAAGAGAAAGAAGAATTTTTCGGCAACTTCATCTACGGAGCGAACTCAACGGAATCAATAGACACATCAAGTTAAAGGAGTTCACTCAACCCACCAAAGGTCCGAGCCACAACATCAATCATACAAGTGGATCATTGCGAGGCAAAGACCTAAGGTGGACCAACAGTCAAAGCTATCATCTCCCGGCCACAACGAATCAAGACAACCCAAAATCCGACGATTTTGGATTCGGAAAGGTGATATCTTTCCTTGTCTTAAGTTCTAATTAGCTTATGACTGTATGTAATGCTTTGATTGGTTTTCCCTTCATATTTTTCTTAATCTCTGCATTACATGTTTTCAATGCTCTTTGTTTTTATGTTTTGTTTTTGAACAAAAGGGTTTTAATGAACAAGTGCATTGAATAAAAAGGGTTTCACTGTCAATCACTCCAATTTAATTTTATATGAATTATCAACTTTACTCTATAATCATAATTCTTGAAGATACTTCATTATAGGAGTTTTTGATATTATAAGCATCAAATTTTAGAAATCTTGTGTGATTTTTAGATGCTTAATCTATCTCGGTTGTGTGAATTCATTGTGACAAACGTGAGACAACCGATAGACTAAAACTTCGGATTTAATTTTTTCACGTAAGAGATTGCATTCTTACAAGGGTAAATAAATGAATTGTAAAAGATGTGGAAAGAGTTACATCCGAAAGGAGTGTGAAAACTACCACCACATGTTGGAAAGAGCTGCCACCCCGGTCGTCCGGTTTGTGTGTGAAGCTACCACATGTTATGGATGCTTGGATAATATTTTTTGAGAATTTTTAGTTGAAGCATTCGGAGATTTAAATTCAAAGTTCATATTTTGAACAATCTCCTGGTTGGTATAAGGTGGGATAGTTGAAAGATGCTCAAAGAGCCACCCTTAGGTATTTTAGTGCTTATCTCAATTTGAAAGGGTAAAATTCAAAATTGATGTCATTTGGAAATCTCTGTAAGTCATCTTTGTAAATCCGTTACATCTTGATAGACTTTGGATCTCAAGGTTATTTTTGATGACTTGTGTTTGATGAATATAACATGAAAAACGGTTTATAATGTTTTACCTTTATTTTTCATGATTTTGGAGTAAATCTTTTTAATTTTTATAATTAATTGGATTGAATGACATCTATGTGAATTCATTGTTTTTCAAAGCACTTAAATGGATTTCTTGATGGTATACAAATCGGTATTTGAAAAGATTTCAAAATTTGGATTTGTTTCAAGAAATTTTTGCTTTTTGGCTCTGTTGTTCCGGTACCTGCTGTTTAGTACCTGAAAATCCAATCCGGATTAGAAAATCCAATCCGGATCCCGAATGTGAATTTGTCTGGTTTTTCACTTGCGTACCGGTACTACATTTTTAGTACCGGAACTACTTTGCGGATGCGGATCACCCACTGCCTGTCAATCCGGATCCCGAACGAAGGTTTTTCGGTTTTTACACTACGTACCGGTACGCGACTTCTTGTACCGGTACGCGATCTGGAATTCTTTATATTCCGAAACTCCAAGTTTTTTAATTGATCTCTCCCACTTCAAAACCCTCCCTCTCTCTCTCTAAAACTTCTCTAAGGGGTTTTTCTTCAGGATCAAGTGATTTGTTGCTTTGATTTGTAAGTTTCTTCATTAATCTTGCTTTCTTTTGTTTCAAAACCCTAGTTTTTAGGTTTTGATGTTTTATTTTGGGATGTTTGAGTTGATCCTTACTCTAAATGAAATCTCTTGTATAAATCACCCCTATTTCATGTTTAGAACATAAATACTTGCTTTCTATGTAATTAGATTCATGTTTCCTTGCCTATTTGATTGAATCTAACATTTACATATGTTCTTAGCATAGAAAAAATTGAGAATTAGGGCTTTTGATGTAAATGAATTTTAAATGATGAATCATCAATTGTGACATGTTTAGAATGTTTCTTAAACATGTTTAAGCCTTCCTATAAGATCAAATCATAGTGCATTATGTTCTTTGTAGGAAATGGCATTTTCATGGTTTCTTGCACTAGTGATTTTGATGGCCACTGGAAGTGGACGTGGTCGCGGTTCTGAAAAGAAAAAGGCTACGAAACGATCACGCAACGAAGATTCAACTAGCTCAGAATCTGAACATTCTTCAGAATATGAAGAGGAATCAGTTCAAGGAAAGGGGAAAGCACCTTTGGCTCCAAGGAAAAAGAAGGGTGCGGATTCTCCTCCGCGTAGAAGTACCGGTGGACCGGTAATATGCGAGCGCTCTCAACGGAGATCAAATGTTGATGAAAGTGAACCACATGTGAGTGCAAAATGCCGTGCCAGATTTGCAAACCGCACATGCATTGGAGAGCGACACGTGAATTTTAATGAGCTATGTCGTGAGGTGCCAGACTTTGCAAGGCTTTTGGAACGAAGTCATATTCGGCCACTTGGCAGAGTTCAACCTAAGATGGGTTTTTGTGTGGAGATCATCAGGGAATTCTACATGCGAGGTAACATACTTCAAAAAGACCATGACACCGGAGCCTTCGTCATTGAAACAACAGTTAGAGACGTCAAGTTTGACATTACTCCAGCAGTAATTGGTGCAAATCTTGGATTAGCTGTTGACACTACTGGTCTTTATTACACTGATGGTGATTTCCAACATGATACACATTGGGATATTATTGTAGACTCTATTTGCAAATTAGGGACTCACACGAACAGATCATATGTTGAATCAAAGGACCTAAAATCAGAGTATCATATTTTGTCCTTAATTGTATGCTACAACCTGTTACCCACACTGGGGACCAAAAGGATTCGATGGGATCGATTGCTACTTCTCTTTTTCCTCGGTCACCCGGAGAGTGCAAATGGAATTAACATCAACATTCCATTTCTTATTTGGCAGCAGATGGTACATGTCATTGAAGGATCAAGGCAACGTGACCTTCTACCGTATCCAATCTTGATTACTCGTATTCTGGAAGATCACGGAGTGGACATTTCTTGTGCCAAATATGATTATGGCTTGGGGGCAATTGATGGAATCACTTTAGCCAAGTCAATTAGCACTTTGAAGACATTTGGGCATACAAAAGCCTATGCAAGTGAAGCGACAGTAAGTGCACCACCTCGTCAAGAATCTCCTGAACCAGATGAGGTCATAACTCTTCAAACCTTGCATCGGGATGTTCGGTCATTAAAGCAAAAGATGGAGCAAAGGATGGAGCAAGGCTTCAAGAAACTTGAGGATGGTTTAAAGAAAATCTTCGATATCCTTGGGTGCAAACATGATGATGTGGTCACTGGCGCAACAGCACCGAGTACATCGCATGGACCAACATCACATGATGATGATGATGATTCAAATGAGGATGAGTGATTTCTTTTCCTTCTTGTTTTTGGTTTTCAGTTTCTTTTCACGTTGTGATGAACAAGAACTCTAATCGTCTTGTAACTAAGAACTTATCCTCCTAGTATTTTTGCTTTTTGTTTATATTAACTATTTGACAATTTGTGACAAAAAGGGGGAGAACGGAAATGATGGACATATCATATGGACATATCATAAAAAGGGGGAGACAGAAAATAATGATTGCATCACAAAGGGGGAGAACATGGATGCTCAAGACAGGGGGAGAACATGGAGAACATGGATGCTCAAGATAGGGGGAGATAAAGAAAAGATTGAGAGAGCCACAAAACAAAAAGCTGGAAAAACAAAAGAACCAAATGGAAGACGAATCAAATGTAGGATTTTAACTTCTAACGACTAACGTTTGATTTTGTTTGGAGTTTTGTTTTTGCAGGAATTACATCACTTTAAGACTCCAAGTCCTAAGTCATAGAGTATGTTCTAGGACTGTTTGGTTCAAATGTAATTTGTATTTTTTGGATCTTTCACGCAAAGAAAATCAATGTTTTGGTGATAACATTGAGTTTCGATTTTTTGGGTTAAGATGAGTGACTTGAGCGGTTTTATGTATTTTTGGGTTTTGTCACGAAATTGCCAAAGGGGGAGATTGTTACGGCTTTTTGGTATTGGCATATTTCGTGAGTCTAGTCAGTGAGTTGAGTCGGAGTCTTAAAGAGATCAAATTGTCAAATCAGCTTTCGAAGACTCTTTGAAGATTCAACATGAGCTCAAGATAACACTCAGGTATGATTAAATATAGTTCATGGTGATTAAAGTTCGTTTATAATCATTGGAAATAGGAAATTAATGAAAACCGGTTTAGACTTGGTTTTAAGAACTTGGTTTTAACTTACAACTTAATTTAAGTTTGGATTCCGGTACTTGGTTTGTTTTGGATAAAGTTTATCTTGGAAAAATCAGTTTTTACATTGCGTACCGGAACCACACTTTGAGTTCCTCAAACCCGACACAAAATTTTCTGTAAATTGCATTGCGTACCGGAACACAGACTCGCGTACCGGAACACAATAGAAAAATCTGTGTTTGCACCATTGCGTACCGGAACACGATTATTGGTACCGGTACACAATGCCCTATCGGGATAAAATTACTAAACCGACTCTTATCTTTTTCCAAGGGTTATAAATAGACACTTAGGGTTTCTCGACGAGGTGGACGAATACCGATCAATTCAGAAACACTCGAGAGTGTTACGGAATTTGAGTTGGCGTAGTTTCGTGAAAGTCTCAAGTCTTGAAGATTGAAGGTGAAGAAAGTTGGATCATTTAACTCAATCTCAAGAAAGAAGAATTCAAAAGGATCAGGTATGTTTAACTAAAGAATTTGTGTGATCCGAATACTTCTTGTAGTGTAGAAACACTTGGAAGAGTCTTTCATTGCATAAAAATCAAAAACTGGACTTGGGACATGTTCAGGATCCGGATCAGGCTGTTCGATCCGGATCCCGAAGGTGGTTCGTTCATACATCGTCGCAATCCGGATCGTAGTCTCTTGATCCGGATCCCGAACGTTGAGTTTACCATCTACCTTGAACGATCCGGATCTTGCTTCGCAATCCGGATCCCGAACGTTGATGTTTGGTGAACTGTATGAACGATCCGGATCGTAGTCACATGATCCGGATCCCGAACCCTCGTTTTTCTGGAATTGGCTGATTCGTTATGACGATCCGGATCCCAGTTATCACGATCCGGATCGCCGTTCGTAAAAATCCAGAAATGGCAGGTTTTTGATTCTTATCTCCTTCCTAGGGTTTCTAATCTATAAATAGACCCTATGTCTTTCTTTCTAGGGTCAATCCACATAGCCGTCATTTTCATATATCATCTTATACGGCTATAGATCCACATATAGAGAAGAAAGGAAATCATTAGAGAATACTCTATGTTTCTTCATCTATATTGATTAGTTTGATTCAAGGTTTTTCATACTCACATCTTGAGTTGAATCAAACTAATGAATACTTAGATGGTATTTCCGATCTATCTTTGATCTAAGTATTCGGCGGATCATCACCACCCAAAAACAACGATTTTCCCCAAAAATCGGCGCGTGGATTCGCGTGTCCTTGTGGATTCAAGGTTCAATCGCTCTCGTGGATTCGGAGCGAGGCACGTTCGTGGATTCGAAGGGTGCTATTGGGTGAAGACCGTGGATTCGGTCGGACGTCGTGGATTCGACGTTGGACGCCGTGGATTCGGCGTTGGGCGCAGATCGTGGATTCGAGAAGCGTCGGAGCGAGCGGAGAAGATCCTCTAGGAGCGTATGGAAAAGGTTGAGTCGTAAGTGTGTACGGTAAATCACCTTGTACGTGTTTTAATTCTAGTGGATTTCTGCCGTGTTATCGGTCCCGTGGTTTTTTTACTCCGGTGATGGAGTTTTCCACGTAAAAATCTTGCGTGTTATTTTATTTTCCGCATTGGGTTTTATCGCAACGATTTTTGGAGTGTTTATACGTTTACACCTATTCACCCCCCTCTAGGTGTTTCTTCCCCTATTTAGATCCGTATTATATACGACCCAACAAGTGGTATCAGAGAGGGAATAGGGTTGTGAACAATGGTTGAAGGTGGAAACATCAATCGACCCCCTTTCTTTGATGGAACAAATTATGCGTACTGGAAAGTACGGATGAAAGCCTTTTTATCTTCCATCGACGAAAGGGTGTGGCATTCAATTGAATCAGGATGGACTAATCCAACTGAACTTATCTCTGATGTTCACACCTTAAAACCTAGGTCGAAATGGACCAAGGAAGAGTTTGAGTTATCTTCTTACAATGGCAAGGGAATTAATGCTATTTTTAATGCCTTATCTCAAACTGAATTCTCTCGCGTCTCGGCATGTGAGACTGCGAAAGAAATCTGGGATGTTCTCCAGGTTACACATGAGGGAACTAACCTCGTGAAGATTCAGAAACTGCAGATGCTTACGAGCAAGTTTGACTCTATCTTAATGGCAGAAAATGAATCTTTCACGGACTACTATACACGATTGCAAGACATCGTAAACTCATGTGCTAATCTGGGAGAGAAGATTCCAGAATTTAAGATTGTAAGAAAAATCTTAAGAACTCTTCCTGAACGATTTCGCCCAAAGGTTACTGCCATTGAAACTATTAAACACCCGGACGAAATACGTGTAGAAGAATTAGTTGGTTCATTACAAACTTATGAAATGACTTTTAATACTAACAATTCTTCTGAAAAAGCATCCACTTCTAAGTCTTCAGGTTATGCGTTGAAAACAACTAAGGAAGAAGACGCGGATACATCCTCCTCAGACGATGACGAGAACCTTTCTATGGAGGAATTTGAGAAGCAGCTCGCTCTCTTGACAAGGAAGTTTCGCCGCAACTTCCGAAGGGGTAATTCAAGCAAATCTCCATCCTTCGGAAAGTCGAACAAAGGCAAGGGTATTCCAAGTTACAAGTCAAGAAAGTAAGAGAACTTCTCAAAGGATAAGAAAAGTTCAGAAGGACAACTGCAATGCTTCAAATGTCGAGGCTACGGCCACATTGCAACGGAGTGTCCTAACAAGTATCCGGCAAAGAAGAAGGCGATGCAAGTCGTCACTTGGGATGACAACTCAACGTCAAATGAGTCGTCTTCAAGTGATGAAGAAAAGAGCTCCATGGCATTCCACGCGTCCACATCTTCACCATTCATGTGCTTTATGGCAAATACATCTGAGTCGTTGTCCAACTCCACTGTTGAAAAGAATGCAACGGACAACGAATCGGATGATTCGGAAGGTGAAGAGTTTGCTCTAGCCTACCACAGACTTTTGAGGGATTCAAAGAAAGTGGCTAAGCAAAACAAGAGTTTGAGAAGGAGATTGCATGATCTCGAAGAAGAAGTAAAAAGGGCAACTTCTTTCTCAAACGCTCTTGAAGTGGAAAGGGAAAATCTGGTAATAGTTAATGCTTCCCTTCAAGAGTCCAATGAGCAACTTGAAAAGGAACATACAAATCTGGTGGATAACGCGAATCACTTTTCAAAGCTCTACAACGAGGCTCGACAGGATAACCTGGAAATGACAAAGACCATTTTCCAACTCAAGAATGACTTACAGCGATTCTCTTCAGGAAGGAGTAAGTTGGATAGACTTCTTGGTCTTGGTCAATCAAATAGGTTCGGCCTCGGATACACTCAAAACTGGAAACAGTCCAAGTTCGAGTGAGACAGTTTTTGTGCCTCAGTCGGTATCTCCTCCTCCGACACCGGAATTCAAGACAAACAACGACAACAAACCTACTTCATCCTCTTTGGGATCGTCAAGATCTAAGGTATGTTTTCGTTGTGGTATTTCAGGGCACATAAGAAGATATTGCAAGACGGGAGTCGAACGCTCATCTCAAAGACCTCTTGCAACAACTACCAAAACGGCTCCTCCCCGAAAATCAAAGCAAAACTTTTCAAATGAAAAGAGAATTGGTAGTTCATCGCGCAAGACGATTACATCAAGGAACAACAATCGCTATAACAAGACGGCTTCACCTAGGCATATAACTTCACGACCATTACCGACGCACTTCAAAAGGGTTTGGGTGCGCAAAGGTGAAATTTTCCCTTGTCTTGTTTCCAATGTTTCCTTGCATGCATATGATAGTTCGTCTTGGTATCTGGATAGCGGGTGTTCCCGTCACATGACCGGGTGACAAAAATAGTTTTCAAAATCTTGAGAAAATCTCCGGAGGACACGTTGTTTTCGGAGACGGTCGATCTTCCAAAATTGTTGGAAAAGGGACGGTAGCTATTCCAGATGGCCCGTTTTTGAAAAACGTCTTATTTGTTGATGGCCTTAAGACTAACCTCATAAGCATAAGTCAACTTTGCGACAATGGTTTTTCAGTTAACTTTTCATCTGTTGAATGCGTTGTAACTGATAAGGACCATGTCTTCTTTTTAAAAGGGGTTAGATCGGAAAACAATTGTTATGTTGTTCCTAATAAATTTTCTGAAAATTGTAACTTAGCCGCTTTGAATAATGAAACTCTTTGGCATGAAAGGCTAGGTCACTTAAATTTTAAGGAACTTACTAGAATTTCAAACAAGGACGTGGTCAAGGGGATTCCAAAGCTTTTATTTAAACAAAACGTTGTGTGTGGTGGTTGCCAAAAGGGAAAACAGTCTAGGACTGCACACAAGAACTTGAACCACGTTGGTACAAAACGGCCCTTGGAACTTTTGCACATGGATTTAATGGGGCCAACTCGTCAACCATCTTTGGGAGGTAAATGGTATATTTTCTTATTGGTTGATGATTTCTCTCGGTTTTCATGGGTAGCATTTTTGAGAGAGAAAGCTGATACGTTTGACTCTTTTCATGAGATTTGCCATCGTATTATGATTGAAAAGAATGAAAAGATCATTCGTGTTAGAAGTGATAGGGGTGGAGAATTCATAAATTCAAAATTCATTGACTTTTGTACTTCAAATGGCATTAAACATGAATTCTCGGCACCCTATACACCTCAGCAAAATGGTGTTGTTGAGTGCAAAAACAGGGTTGTTCAAGAGATGGCGCGTGTGATGCTTCATAGCCGGAAATTACCGCTACATTTTTGGGGCTGAAGCTGTGAACACCGCTGTCTATGTCATTAACAGAGTGTATTTGCGCCCAGGAACCTTGAATACACCATATGAGCTGTGGTTTAGTAGAAAACCGGATATCAAGTACTTTCGTATCTTCGGGAGTCGATGTTACATCTTACGTGACCGTGAAAATCTTGGAAAGTTCGACTCTCGAAGCGATGAAGGGATCTTTTTGGGTTATTCTACGAATAGCAGAGCATATCGAGTATTTAACATTGAATCTAAGACGATCGTAGAATCTATAAATGTTAAAGTAGATGAAGCTTCTCACTTTGAATCTGAAAAATCTACCCTCGATATCTCTCTAGATGATGATTCTCCTGCTAGTGCATCTTCTCATAATAATACTTCCAATATTAATGATGCATCTAATGGTTCTTCTAGTTTATCTGATGTGCAGGAATCATCTCGTGTACCTCCGAGTACTCCGTTTCAACAAACGCTACGAATCTCCAAGGATCATCCGGAATCGAACATCATTGGAGATCCACAAGAAGGAGTTAGAACTCGAAGGCAGTTGGTTTGCGGATTTGCTTGCTACGTATCCTTAATCGAACCAAAGACAATAGATGAAGCTCTTCAGGATGACTACTGGATTAAAGCTATGCCGGAAGAGCTCCATCAATTTGAGCGAAACAAAGTCTGGGAATTAACGAAGCCTCCAAAGCAACATAATGTGATAGGTACCAAATGGATCTTCAAGAACAAGAAAGATGAAGATGGTACTATCATCAGGAACAAGGCACGACTAGTTTGCTCAAGGCTACTCTCAAGTAGAAGGTATAGACTTTGACGAAACTTTCGCCCCTGTAGCTAGACTCGAGTCTATTCGTATATGTGTTTGCTATTGCTTGTCATTTTAAAATCAAATTATTTCAAATGGACGTTAAGAGCGCATTTTCTAAATGGGTTTTTAAATGAGGAAGTTTATGTAGCTCAACCGAAAGGTTTTGTAGATCATAAACAACCTAACCATGTTTTTCGTTTGAAAAAGGCTCTTTACGGTCTGAAACAAGCACCGCGAGCATGGTACGAAAGGTTAACAAAGCACCTTTTGGAGAAGGGCTATACTCGAGGGGGAGCTGACAGGACTCTCTTTGTGAAGCATTATCAAAATAATTTCATTGTAGCACAAATCTATGTCGATGACATTGTATTTGGTGCAACAAAAGATAATGATGCTTCTAAATTCGCGGAGACCATGGAAAGCGAATTTGAGATGTCCATGATGGGCGAATTGTCTTATTTTCTTGGATTGCAAATTAAACAGAATGATGAAGGTATTCACTTGAGTCAATCCAAGTATGCACTGGAGTTGGTCAAAAAGTTTTGATCTAGAAAATTGTAAAGATTTTCCAACTCCAATGGGAACTAGCCACAAGGGACTTGGAATGTGAATCACATAGTGAGAATGTAGACGAGAAACTGTATAGAAGATGATTGGAAGTCTACTTTACCTCACGGCTAGTCGCCGGATATATCCTTTAGTGGTTGGGATTTGCGCGAGATATCAATCAGCACCAAAGGAGGTTCACCTGAAAGCGGTGAATTGAAACGGATCATCCGGTACTCAAAGGATCAATTAATTTCGGAATTGGTATCCTATGGGAAACAAGTCTGGACATTGTTGGATATCAGATGCCGATTGGGCAGGATCAGTGGATGATCGGAAAAGCACGAGTGGTGCATGCTTCTATCTTGGCCACTTGCCTTGTTGCATGGCACAGTAAAAACCAGAATTGCATAGCACTCTCGACTGCCGAAGCGGAATACATTTCAGCTGGGAAGTTGCTCAACTCAACTCATTTGGATGAAAAGCGTATTGAGTGACTTCCGCATTTCAGCATCTTCGGTAACAATTCTTTGTGACAACACAAGTGCTATTAACATTTCCTAAAAACCCTGTGTTGCACTCTAGAACAAACATATTGAACTTAGATATCATTTTCTTAGAGAGCTAGTTGAATCAAATACTCTTCAACTTTCATATATTTCAACTGAAGATCAATTAGCTGACTTCTAACCAAACCGTTGGATCAAAAACGTTTTATTCATTTGCGAAAAGCAATTGGATGCTTTCCTTGAAATAAACTTCTTTTTGAACCTTTGCTTAGGATAGGTTTTGTATTTGTTTTTGTTTTGTTCATTATCTATGTTTGTACATAGGACATTAATTGAGCATAGATCATAATTGACTTTAATTGCATCTTTTCGCACATTTAGAAATTTATTATGCTTTTGCCATCATAATATTTCACTGTTGCAATGATCATTTATGTAATTAAATCATCTTCTAAAGTGATCAAAGTCAATTTCTCTCTCAATGATCTCTTGGTATAGTCATTATCTTATTTGACTGTTTGTCGAGTATGAAATCGAGATCAATTTTTGGTTGAATACTTTATATCTTAAATAATTGATAGCCAATTGAGGGGGAGTCAAAGATAATGTAAAATGCTCAAAAGATGTGGAAAGAGTTACATCCCAATGAGGAGTGTGAAAACTACCACCACATGGAGGAAAGAGCTACCACCTCGGTCGTCCGAGTATTGTGTGCAGCTACCACATGTATACCAAGCATGGTTGTTCAAATTTTTGATTAAGTAAAATGCATGTTGAAATACTTGACTCTGTCAAATTTCAAGGTTGGTATAAGGTGGGATTTTTTTAAGAAAGATGCTCAAAGAGCCACTCTCTTCAACAGATTGTCTAGAAAATTATCTACTATATTTGGGATTTCAAACATCTATTGATCTTTGTATTTCATTTTCTTTACTGAATTGATGATTTGATAAAGGCATTACTCATAAGATCAAGTTAGATGTAATTGAAGGTGTTCAACTTTAAGGGATTTAATTTTTGTAAATTTTCGTTTCATTTTTGGATATTATTGATAGATTTGGCATAATCTAATTCTTGTTGTATGAAACGATGATTTTTGTTTAAAGTTGATACACATTTGTGCTTACAATCTTTTTCTGGTTTTTCTTGAATTCTCTGAAATTTTCTAAAGAAAAAGTTGGGGCCGATCCGGATCGGGCAAGGTGATCCGGATCCCGAACGCAGGTTTTCCTGCGGGCTGACGATCCGGATTGTATCTGCCGATCCGGATCCCGAACGCAGTTTCTCACTGCGGGTAGCCGATCCGGATCGCAGTATGAACTGATCCGGATCGCGGCTAGGTTTTTATAAGAACAAAAGGGTTTTGATTTCTTACTCCAATCTTTTGTTCAAAGTTTCCAGAGCGCTTCTCTCTAGATTTCATCCTTCTTGGAAGCTTTCAAACTCAAGTTCTTCAATTCCAAGTAAGTTTTATTGATCAAAATCTCGGTTTTTCACGTTTTCTCTTTTCCTCCTCAAACGCACGAATTTCTTGGATCAACTTTGTTTGTGGATGGTTTTTGATCAAATTTCTTTTGAAATAAGAACTCTGGGTAGATTAGTTTTGATTATATGCTAGGTATTCTCCTGATTAACGGATTTTTAGGCTTCGATTTCTAAAATTTCGGTTTAGGGCATATAATAAGGATTTTCGAAATTCATGCAATTGATCTATTTTAAAAGTCCTTTTGCAAAACTAATTTGATTCTTAGTCTCTCTACATGATTATGATTGTTTGGGTACAATTTTTCAAATTTTTGAAAATTAACAATTTTCATGTGTTCTTGAGTTGGTCTTCACAGGACTTCCATTTTCTTAAGGCCTTGGATCAATGGAATTCTCATGATCATTCTTTGTTGGTCACAATGTGCACACTCGGGCCACAAACAAATTAAAGAGAGCTAAGAAAACACAACAAAAAAGGTGAATTGTCGAGGTCAGTGACACAGAGGTGGATTGTCATGAGATGATGGGACGGCATTGACGGATGATGATGACTCATTGACTGAACAAAAGGGCGTCTGATGGTTCGAAAGGAAAAGCACCATGGACAAAGGAAAAGCACCCATGGGAAAAGAAAAGCGCCTATGACTAAACCAACCATCTCTGTGAAAAGAAACGAGTAACTAGACGTTTGGACTACGACGAGACGCTGATTTAACACCACCGATAGTTCCTGACTCCCGCCTCGCGTGGAAGGAGTGTTCGTCAGCATGGATCGCGTTCGAGCGTTTGAACGTCGTGAATGCATCGGTGAACGTCATGTCAACATTGAAGCTCTCCGAAATCACTCACCTGAGTTTGGAACTTGATTGAGCAAGCTAATCTCATCCAAGTCTTGCCGATTCCCCGAACTACTTGGGTATTGTTTGTATCGTGTAAGAACCTTTTACACGAATGCAACACATCTTCAAGAAGGAGAACATGGATCAATGCATTTCTATACAAATTATCCAAGGGATGAAACTTAAAATCACTCCGCAGCTAATTGGCGAAGTTCTTGGAATGGAATCTAACACATCGGGGGTCAACTTTTTGAAAGGAAAAAGTTTGACGAATGCCTTGTGCAAACAGTGATAGATAACATTTGTTTGGAAGGAACGAAATCAGCTAATGGAAAAGTGTAAAATCCAAACATCTTCGACTGGAGTACCGATTTCTAAATTTCATCCCGTGTTACAACATTCTACCTAACATGCAGACTAAGGTCGTGAGATGGGAGAGACTGCTGTTCCTATATCTCTTAGGTCATCCCTCTGAGGCTGTATGGATTGAACATGAATATCCCCTACATAATTTGGAATAGAATGTCAAGATATATTGTGCATCCTCATCCTTCTGAGCGACTTCCGTTTCCGTTAATCATCATGAGGATCTTACAAAAGTTTGACATTGATATAAGCTCGACTCTATCAACACTGTTGGGGGATGATAGATGAGTCAACGATTGTGAAGTCACTTCACAAATTACCACATGTTACTCCGACACAATTCCACTGGAAAGAAACCTTGTGTCGGCACCTCGGCCCATCAACAAGATCAGAACAAAGGCGA
>JAQNDB010000300.1:0-99552 GCA_029204045.2 Tillandsia leiboldiana
GTTCCTCACAACAGTGGGTGCCGTGAGGACCTCTTCGCGCCCGCTGAAAATAGCACACCACGCACCGCGAAAGAGGTTACAGCATCAAAGTAGGTGTTTGCGCACGATGGGAGGCTTTAGTCTCACCGACAAATAATATTCTGGGTTGGTGCCCAATGTAATTGATAATTCGGGGGTTGGGCCATTTAATTGATAAATTGGGGTTGGGGCCCAGCTTAATATGTGCAGGGTTTTTAGCGAAATGGTTCGGTGGTTCGGTTTGCTCCTTATTTCCTTTTTGATATAGACATCTACGTGTTTGTCACTACATTACCCACTCCTTGACAGGTGTTACGAGGTGCGTTAGAGGGAGGGCGGTGAGACTGCGTCGCGAGAACCGTAGTCAGAACACTGGTTTTTTATTATCTCATTTCTCTTACGCTTAATTAGTTAATTTGCTTGTGGGTCGTACTATCGTGGCCATGTATTACTTAGCGCTGTGGATGAGGTGTACATTTATATTTCGGTTGTTTTGGTGATGTTTTCTTATGCGGCAAGTTTTCATGATAACAAAATGTTCGCAAAAGGTTTTCTCAAAAGAAGTGCCGCGTGGGCACGAGTTTTGCCACCGCTGGCTTATCCTCCTAAACACTGATGCCGCTTAATATTCCGCTGATGATGATGTCTATTGTATGGATGGGTGGGTGTTGATGTATGTTGTTGTAAATGAGCCGCCGTGCATATAAAAGAGACTCTGTCCGCGGGCAGGGAGAATTTGTGTATGTGGCGGTCTGGCACGCACCGGGGATGAGGTTAAAATGCCTTGTTAAGGAAGAAAAAAAAAAATATTCACAATTTTCGTTGAGACTCAAAAACACCGGGGGCGTGACAGATTAAAATGGTATCAGAGAAAAACAACCATAACCATAGTAGAGTGATCCACATCCACAGTGTAGGGTACCACAAGCAAATTAGACATGAGATACCCAAGGTATAGGTGCGTAGTACGTGAGAGTACGGGGAAAAGGGAACGTAATGTAGGTGTAATAGTAAGACAGGGTGTTAGGGTTATAACCTTAGGTTAACGTGGTTTCTTTGTCTATAGCGACGATGGCCCGGACTAGATCGTCCACCGAGAATGCGGACGCGGACAGAGTGACCCCGACCACCGCAGAGAACCAGCTCCTCCGACAACAACTGCGGGAAATGGCCGGGCAATTAGCGACGCTGACGGAGGCAGGTTCGTCACCTGACGCAGCAACAGGCAACCGCGCCAGCCGAGCGCGATCCGACCCCTTCGCCCGAAGCCACCGCCCCCACTACGGGACCGCAAGGGACGGGTGGCACGACGACGGAACAGCCCCCATCCCCAAGGGATTACCTACTCCGACGACCACGGGGCCCGTGATGGGAGCGACAGCAGGGGAGGCAGGAACGACCCCTACTCTCGGGGGGTCCGCCGCTGTAGGATGGGATCACGGAGCAACGAACGACGCGAGAAAGGGTCAGGACGAATTTGACTAGGTTCAAGAAGCATGACCCTCCCACTTTTGAGGGAGAGACGACCGATCCATGGGTCGTCGAGAAATGGGTAGATACCATGGAAAAACTCTTCGAGGACCTACTGATGGAGGAACACGAGCGGGTTCCACTAGCCGTCCACTTTCTCGAAGGGAATGCACGCATCTGGTGGAAGACGGTACGCCCGGACCCATCTACAAATGACCCGCTACCGACATGGTCGGCCTTTAGAGAGGAACTTTTTGGCAATTTCTTCTCCGATAGCGTCAAGCGGCAATTGGAAGACGACCTGAAGAACATTAGACAAGGGAACCGCTCGGTCATGGAATATCAAAGGGAGTTTCTAAGATTTGGTTTCTCTTTTCCCTCTTAGATTAGGAGCACCGATTACACCTTAGCCTGCTACCCCTGTTAGACTCTCTCTCTCGCTCCCTCTCTTTAGAATCCTTAAGTACTAGGCGAAGCCTCCCCCGGCCGATGTGCGCGGGCGAGCTTCGAAGCATAGGAGAACCTTGTGTACTCGGGGCCCGTTAAGGGCCATGCAAGGAATAAATAGGCTCCACCCTATGCCTTGCAGCCGAGAACCCAATGGGCCGATAGGTAGTTCAGGGCCGCTCCCCAGATAAGGATCAGCGGTCCCGTGGTAAGGGAATTTCTGGACGTGTTTCCGGCAGAGCTCCCCGGAGCGCCGCCGGAACGAGAAGTCGACTTTCCTATTGAACTACTTCCCGGCGCCAAACCCATCACCAAGGCACCGTACAGGATGGCCTTCGTGGAGTTGAAGGAACTCAAGGCACAGTTGGAGGACCTTTTGGATAAGGGCTTCATCAGACCTAGCGCGTCACCCTGGGGCGCGCCCGTCCTGTTTGTGAGGAAGAAGGACGGAAGTCTCCGGTTGTGCATCGACTACCGGGAGATAAATAAGGTCACCGTTAAGAACAAGTACCCCCTGCCAAGGATCGACGACCTCTTCGACCAACTACAGGGGGCGACGGTGTTTTCAAAGATTGACCTGCAGTCGGGCTATCATCAGGTCCAGGTCAAGGGGGAGGACATCCCCAAAACGGCTTTTCGGACTCGCTACGGTCATTACGAATTTACAGTAATGCCGTTCGGGCTCACGAATGCCCCTGCGGTGTTCATGGACATGATGAACAGGGTATCCAAACCCTTCCTGGATTTATTCGTGGTGGTCTTCATCGACGATATCCTCATCTATTCCCGTACAGACGAGGAACATGAAGAACATCTGCGCACATTCCTCCAGACCCTACGGGAACAGAAACTCTACGCCAAACTCAAAAAGTGTGAGTTTTGGCTCCGAGAGGTTGGCTTCTTGGGGCAGGTAATCTCAGTGGCTGGAGTCACAGTCGATCCGAAGAAGATAGATTCGGTGACGGACTGGTCCCAACCAACGACGGTAACAGAGGTTCGAAGCTTTCTAGGATTAGCCGGGTACTATCGGCGCTTCGTGGAGGGTTTCTCCAAGATAGCCACCCCCTTAAACCGTTTGACTAAAAATGGGGAAAAGTTCATCTGGTCGGACAAATGTCAGAGGAGCTTCGAGGAGCTCAAGGATAGATTGACGCGAGCTCCGATTCTCGCCCTGCCAGAACCAGGGGAGGATTATGAAGTGTATTGCGATGCATCGCGAAACGGACTGGGTGGAGTACTTGTCACGCCCCGGCGTCGAAACTGCGACCCGGGCTCGCCAACAGATCCGCCGCCCATACGGGAAGCCCGTATAGACGAAGCGACTAACCTGCAAAAGAGCATCTATACTAAGCAGATATCAGAGCTGAAAGTAAAACTGCTAGAAATAAAAACTATATACAACACAAGTCCTCACCAAAAGTACAAAAGTCTCTCGAGCAGTAGAAAATAAATACAACTCTATACCTCACTACAAAGTTCTCTCAACAGGAACTCTCAAAAGTAATAAGGGTACATCTACTCTCTGGATGACGACTGGTGGGGAACTATCTCGCGACTCCCTTACCTCGATCAGAAGAAGCAGCAACAGGAGAAGCAGGAACCGGAGTAGAAGTCCCTGTGGGAAAATACACCACGACGGGTGTGAGAACTACGTCCCAAGTAGTTCTCAGTGGGTGCCGCCAACAAGCCCGACGGTCTGCCCACTAAGTCTACTAGAGGCATAAAGTAACAATATAAAACTGGAATGAAAGGGCTGGAAAAGTAACTCTACAGCTACTATGCCTCTATCTAGATGCTCAAGAACAGGAACAGATGAAACATGATGCATCTACTAACACACACAGCAAACTCACCAAATCTAAACTGACTGCCTCAAAGGGTCCAGTCAAACCTGCGCCCACCTACTGCCGCACATCCTCAACAGGACGGGTCTACCGTAGGGTGTCCGTGACTGCCACTAACTGGGCCAGTCAGAGGGACGGCGTCGACAAGTCGCGATAGCAAGTAACAGGCCCAACTCCGGAGTGGCTCTCGAGGGGAGCGACCCCACCGAGGAAAGTATCCGCGTAACTCTGTCGAGCTCAAATAAATGGCTCATGCAGGCTAAAGTCCAACCACGATCAACAAGATCGACCAACGACACCAACTCTCAACCACAAGCTGGAAGTCACACAGCTGGGGCCACTGTCCACCAGACGGCTCCCACAACAGAACACTAAACTCTCCAGAAAGACCGACACCATAAGGGTTCGGAAACCCGATAGACCGGTGCTAAGAACCCTATCAAACAAGAACAGACTATAGGCTCCGACTATCGAAGTTCCCGATCCCTTATAGTTCGGGAAAGCAAAACACAGTACAACTCGCAGAAGACACCAACAGGGCCCGAAAGTCCCGGGAGACCTACACCTACAACCCTATCAAACAAGAACAGGTTCCAGGCTCGGCCCCCATGGCTTTCGTCCCGACAGAGGAACGACCCCTAGAACCCAGACCACTCGAATCCTTTCGAGTGGGGAGATTTACCGGAAAAGGTGACATTTGTTATTGAAAACTAATTTGATCTGGAAGAAATTCATATTTAATGATTTTAGTTCTTTTTAGAAAAACAGTTAGAAAACAAGTGTTTTACCCAAACCCCGAAGGGCTGATGCCTTTGTCCAATCAAACAAGAACAGACTCCAGCGGCCCTTCGATGTTTGGAAAAAAACATTGGTAGACTAAAATCATGTATATGTCGAAAAGAGTTCTGGGTTCTAGGTCCGGCTAACACTAGTAAACTACTGCCACTAACACAGTGGCGACGACCCAAACAGGGGAAAACAAGATCTCTCGGGTCCACCGTTTACCCCAAACGGTTCCAGATACAGACAAGCGAACCACTACATCTACCAGACTCCACTCTGCTCCCAAGCACGAGTGCAATGCATCCCACACTATAGAGAAGTCCCGACCGCTCGGCCCACTACCCGGGCGAGGATAACACTAAGTCCAGGAATGCGACATAAAGTGTGGATGTCTAAACATAAATAACCCTAGCCCAAGTGAGGGTTTTCTACTGGTCTGGTTACACATGCAACATATGACGGGGGTGCTAGGTCAGGTTCCAATATAACAAATATTTAACATGATAGTAGGAAGCAAGAGATCACAAGATCGACAGATAAAACAAGGATCAACAATTCCTACGCTCTAGCATGCTACCCAAGTCCAATCACTATCATGCATGATTCTATATCAATAGAATTAGAGTACAGTCCATAGATCTTGAAAGCAAGCCACCCACCTGAAGACGCTAACTGTCCGGAGCCGTACAGCTGAGAAAACCAGGAAAATAACCACTCTAGGTCCAACAGGTCCAGCACAGTCCACAATCCCTCCTGGGTACAACATAAGGCTACAGTTACACTTTAACTCCATTAAAATCCAGGTTTTACAAATCTGCTGGGAACAGTCCACTTACTGCGAAATTTTCACCTGTAAAACGAACTCCAAAAATTCTGATAAAAATACCACAGCGATCCTCGCGTCGATAGCTTCGAAACGGGTACCTGCACGTCCAATTCCGAGCACCGAAGGCCAAGTTACAAATTCCACAGTAACGATGCGCACAATCCCAAAATCATTCAACTGTAAACTCTTGTACAGATAAAAGGAACAGTGTATACCTTCGGGAAGGTCTCCAAAAATTCCAAGAAAAAATCCACGATGATCCTCGCGTCGAGTAGATGAAAAAAGTCTATAAGCACGTCTTGATCCGAGACTCGTGCGCGAAGATCTCCTGAAAAGAAGGTGCTGCCCTCACCAAAATCTCACAGCAAAAGGGGTCCCAATGAGCACGAGAAAACACCTCGAAAAACGTGAAATCTGAAAATGTGCGAGAAACCCAAAATCGTAGCCTCACCTGCTACGAATCCAGCAGCGAAGAAATCGCTCGAAAAGATCGTCGGAGTAGACCAGGGGAGCTAAAACACTGCTGCTGCGCCGAAGAAGAACACAGGAACCACCACGTCGCGCCGCGCCGTAAAATAGAGAACCTCGGGATGCGTGCCCATAAAATCCCAAAACTTTGCAGGTGGATCCAGAGCTTGAAGATGAAGAAATCTTGTTAAGGGTGCTCGGGCAGAGGAGGCTCGAAAAGAGGAGAAAAGGGGAGAAGAAAGAGGCTCGGGCTGCTAAATAAAGGCCCCAAAAAAACAATTGAAGAAATACCGAAATAGTCCCAAGTTTCGGGCGGCTACAGTGCAGCCCAGCCCAGATTCGGGCGGCTACAGTGCGGCCCAGCCCGAATTCGGGCGGCTACAGTGCAGCCCGGCCCGGCCGGTTTCGGGCGCGCACAGTGCGGCCCGGCCCGGCCCAGCCCGCACACGGGATCCAGCCGGACGCTTGCTTGGTCCGACCCGCGCCGGCGCCCGCCACGTGTCCCCCGAACACGCCGCAGCCGTGCAAGCCGCCACGGGGAGCGCCACGTGTCCCTGCCCGCGTCAACGCGGTAGGTGGCGCCCGCGAATCAGCGGGCGCCACGTGGCACCTCCCACGTCGCCCGCGCCTGCCCCGCGTACGGCCACCTGCCCCGCGCGCTGCGTGGACCGCGCGCTCATGCGCCCGCCAACCGGGTGCCGCCACGTGGCGCGCCCCCGGTCCACGCCTCCCCGCGCACTCCCGCAGACCGAGCGCACCAGAGCCGCCTAATCAGGCGCTGCCACGTGGACACCTGCCGGTCCACGCGCCTCCCGGTGCACCCCGGTCCAAACCCCAGCGCTCCGTGGACCCAGCTGCGTGCGCCGGCCAATCAGGGCTTGCCACGTGGCTCCCCCGCCGGTCCACGGCTCCCCCATGCACCAGAAATCCAGTAAATTTTCCGGGAGTCCGTTTTTGGGCATCCGGACTCAGAATTTGGCAAACAAAAAGCCATTTTCAAGCGTTTTTCCGCGCTGAATCCATTTCCGCCGTCTGTTTGGCCTAATTCTTTTTTCAAAATTTCGGCAAACCCAGCCGAAAGCCAACACAGCTAAAAAAAACCTTACAGGGTCCATCTGTGGCATCCCATTGATGCACCATGGGCTAGATACACCAACAACAGGTGTTCTAACAGTGGATCCATCGGAAAAATGCTGCATGGGGTTCGGGGGTCCTACATCCTCCCCCACTAAAAGGAAGTTTCGTCCCCGAAACAAAACACGCCACAACAAAAACAAAACAATCAAAACAACCAAGAACGCAGCACTAAACTAACAAGAAAGATACGGCTCCACCAGCAGGAAAGTCATCAACTCCAACCCTCGATTTAGAAAACAGCTGAAATTAGCGAAAAGTCCGAAAATTTCAAAAAATCAGTGCCTTCGCCCCAATCAAACAAGAACAGGTTCGGGCACTGTCTCCATTTCTGGAGCAATCTTTCGAAGTTTCCGTCCTGTTCGTAAATTTCAGTACAAGGTGAGAAAAGGGGGAGAAGTGTTGGTGTCGTTCCTACTGTGGCCACAAAAGAAAGCTATCACTAACCGAGACTCCTAAGGACATAACCACTAGTCCTAACATCACGTCTGCTCCCGAGGTGGCGTCTGTCCACAGTCGCTAAAGCCCATGCTGTTGGAAGGATACGCCGACAATCCGAGAAAACGAACTCCTCCAGTCCAACTCGCAGAAGGATAACTGCTTTCATTCCATCATCAGTCGTAGCACAGCACCGCGCCAATCAGCCCAACCTGGGTGCTCAATCCAAGTCCTGGAGCTGTCCTTGAATCGTCACAACAGCAAGTGAAGTCCCAAGTCTCAACTGCACTGATCATACACCGCGATCCTCCTCTACTCATAGGATACTGGGAAGAATCCAATCGCTAAAACATGTAGCAGAAATTCCTAACCCATACCCATGCAAGGATGCCGATGCCGATACTCAACTAATAAAGCAGGAGAATGCAGCGGTAACAAAATGCTCAACTCAGCTAACAGAAATAAAATCATACCTGCCACGGCAAGATCCGCTGCCGGGGTGTCCTCCAACAGGGCTGCATAAACCCGTCCACTGGGTGCTGCAGGTCGTCGTCCCGTCTGTCCCGACGTCGTGGCCCACTCTGTCCGCTGGTGTGCCGGAGGGGTTCCCGCTGCATGGATGGGCAAGGGGGGTGCTGTCGCAATCGGCCGCACTGACAAAATGGCCTGGGGGCAAGCTGCGCGGAAATGTCCCAACTCTCCACAGAGGAAACACCGCCCCTGTCTCTGATCACACTGCGACGGTGGATGAGGCCCGCCACAGATGACACACCGCTCCTGCCGCTGCTGCCGATACCGCTGATGCTGCTGCTGCTGGGGCTCACCAGATCTCCGGCACCTACGAAACCCACGACCCTCAGGATGAGATCGTGGAGGTCTCGGAGGTCCCTGCCCGCTCGTCTGCCCCTCATCACCCGGTGCTGGGCGCTTCGCCCCAGGAATCACTACGGGGGCTAGAGCCACCTCTGACATCACTGCCTCTCCAGACTCAATATATAACGCCTGCTCCATCGATGCCTCCAAAGTCTGTAATCTGCGTGAGCGAACAAGCTGATAAATATCCCGGCGCAGCCCCCGCTCGAACATGTAGATCCGGTGAGACTCGTCCCTGGCCACGTGAGGCATACTAGCCAACAGCTGATTGTATTCGGCTATGTATGCATTCACGGGCCGATCTCCCTGGCGGAGATTTCTCAGCTGCTCCTCCAATCTCTGGCGAACACTCTCAGGAAAGAAGGCCCCTAACAGAAGTCTGCGGAACTCCGCCCAGGGAAGAATCTGCGTCCCAGGCGGACCAGCAGGCCGCACACGCCGCCACCAAGCCTCGGCGTTGCCCTCCAAGTAGTGTGTAGCCAAAAAGACTCGAAATCGATCATCAACGAACAAACTCTCAAAATGACGCTCCATGGCCGTGATCCAAGACTCTGCCTCCCACGGCTCAGCACTCATACCAGAAAAACGGGGTGGATCAAACCGGCGAAACCTCATCAACAGATCCACCACCGCACTCTGCTCAGCCAAAGTCAAAGGTCCCATCGATCCAGGCGGTGGTATGCTAGAAACCGGCTCGACAGGAATAGCCGGCGCTGACGGGACCACAGGGGGCGCCACAGCTGGCGAAGAAGGCACAGGCGAACACACAGGGGGTGCTACCACAGGCTGCATCCTCTGCTCTAAAAGAAGCATCATCCGACCAAAGGCCTCCTCCTGGCGCCGAGAAGCCTCCTCCTGGCGCTGAGAAGCCTCCTCCTGGCGCTGCACCGCCTCAGACAACTGGGCCAACTGAGCCCGAAGCTCCTGCACCTCACTCTGCTGACCCTGTGCTGGCTCCTCCTGCCCAGGCTCATCGGAGGGAAAAGGCTGAGAACGCGTCTGCACCCCGCGTCGGGGAGGCATCGTGCCCACCTGCAACACACATGGAAACATCAGGACAGTACCAAACAACACACGACCCAATCCAGCGAAAGTCTAGGACATGTCATCCATTCCCTAGCATTATGTTGTCTGCAGCCAACATAATCGCTTAGGAGAATAAACATGCCAGTCACTCCTCCCACCCCTTGGGAGAGGTAAAACTCAATCAGGACTCTCGCTAACAGTCACGACTCTCACGTAGTCATCCTAATGTCCAACCACAAGCCTAGGGTTTCTAAGTCCATAATGACCTACAACCTAGGCTCTGATACCACTCTAATCTGTCACGCCCCGGCGTCGAAACTGCGACCCGGGCTCGCCAACAGATCCGCCGCCCATACGGGAAGCCCGTATAGACGAAGCGACTAACCTGCAAAAGAGCATCTATACTAAGCAGATATCAGAGCTGAAAGTAAAACTGCTAGAAATAAAAACTATATACAACACAAGTCCTCACCAAAAGTACAAAAGTCTCTCGAGCAGTAGAAAATAAATACAACTCTATACCTCACTACAAAGTTCTCTCAACAGGAACTCTCAAAAGTAATAAGGGTACATCTACTCTCTGGATGACGACTGGTGGGGAACTATCTCGCGACTCCCTTACCTCGATCAGAAGAAGCAGCAACAGGAGAAGCAGGAACCGGAGTAGAAGTCCCTGTGGGAAAATACACCACGACGGGTGTGAGAACTACGTCCCAAGTAGTTCTCAGTGGGTGCCGCCAACAAGCCCGACGGTCTGCCCACTAAGTCTACTAGAGGCATAAAGTAACAATATAAAACTGGAATGAAAGGGCTGGAAAAGTAACTCTACAGCTACTATGCCTCTATCTAGATGCTCAAGAACAGGAACAGATGAAACATGATGCATCTACTAACACACACAGCAAACTCACCAAATCTAAACTGACTGCCTCAAAGGGTCCAGTCAAACCTGCGCCCACCTACTGCCGCACATCCTCAACAGGACGGGTCTACCGTAGGGTGTCCGTGACTGCCACTAACTGGGCCAGTCAGAGGGACGGCGTCGACAAGTCGCGATAGCAAGTAACAGGCCCAACTCCGGAGTGGCTCTCGAGGGGAGCGACCCCACCGAGGAAAGTATCCGCGTAACTCTGTCGAGCTCAAATAAATGGCTCATGCAGGCTAAAGTCCAACCACGATCAACAAGATCGACCAACGACACCAACTCTCAACCACAAGCTGGAAGTCACACAGCTGGGGCCACTGTCCACCAGACGGCTCCCACAACAGAACACTAAACTCTCCAGAAAGACCGACACCATAAGGGTTCGGAAACCCGATAGACCGGTGCTAAGAACCCTATCAAACAAGAACAGACTCTAGGCTCCGACTATCGAAGTTCCCGATCCCTTATAGTTCGGGAAAGCAAAACACAGTACAACTCGCAGAAGACACCAACAGGGCCCGAAAGTCCCGGGAGACCTACACCTACAACCCTATCAAACAAGAACAGGTTCCAGGCTCGGCCCCCGTGGCTTTCGTCCCGACAGAGGAACGACCCCTAGAACCCAGACCACTCGAATCCTTTCGAGTGGGGAGATTTACCGGAAAAGGTGACATTTGTTATTGAAAACTAATTTGATCTGGAAGAAATTCATATTTAATGATTTTAGTTCTTTTTAGAAAAACAGTTAGAAAACAAGTGTTTTACCCTAACCCCGAAGGGCTGATGCCTTTGTCCAATCAAACAAGAACAGACTCCAGCGGCCCTTCGATGTTTGGAAGAAAACATTGGTAGACTAAAATCATGTATATGTCGAAAAGAGTTCTGGGTTCTAGGTCCGGCTAACACTAGTAAACTACTGCCACTAACACAGTGGCGACGACCCAAACAGGGGAAAACAAGATCTCTCGGGTCCACCGTTTACCCCAAACGGTTCCCGATACAGACAAGCGAACCACTACATCTACCAGACTCCACTCTGCTCCCAAGCACGAGTGCAATGCATCCCACACTATAGAGAAGTCCCGACCGCTCGGCCCACTACCCGGGCGAGGATAACACTAAGTCCAGGAATGCGACATAAAGTGTGGATGTCTAAACATAAATAACCCTAGCCCAAGTGAGGGTTTTCTACTGGTCTGGTTACACATGCAACATATGACGGGGGTGCTAGGTCAGGTTCCAATATAACAAATATTTAACATGATAGTAGGAAGCAAGAGATCACAAGATCGACAGATAAAACAAGGATCAACAATTCCTACGCTCTAGCATGCTACCCAAGTCCAATCACTATCATGCATGATTCTATATCAATAGAATTAGAGTACAGTCCATAGATCTTGAAAGCAAGCCACCCACCTGAAGACGCTAACTGTCCGGAGCCGTGCAGCTGAGAAAACCAGGAAAATAACTACTCTAGGTCCAACAGGTCCAGCACAGTCCACAATCCCTCCTGGGTACAACATAAGGCTACAGTTACACTTTAACTCCATTAAAATCCAGGTTTTACAAATCTGCTGGGAACAGTCCACTTACTGCGAAATTTTCACCTGTAAAACGAACTCCAAAAATTCTGATAAAAATACCACAGCGATCCTCGCGTCGATAGCTTCGAAACGGGTACCTGCACGTCCAATTCCGAGCACCGAAGGCCAAGTTACAAATTCCACAGTAACGATGCGCACAATCCCAAAATCATTCAACTGTAAACTCTTGTACAGATAAAAGGAACAGTGTATACCTTCGGGAAGGTCTCCAAAAATTCCAAGAAAAAATCCACGATGATCCTCGCGTCGAGTAGATGAAAAAAGTCTATAAGCACGTCTTGATCCGAGACTCGTGCGCGAAGATCTCCTCAAAAGAAGGTGCTGCCCTCACCAAAATCTCACAGCAAAAGGGGTCCCAATGAGCATGAGAAAACACCTCGAAAAACGTGAAATCTGAAAATGTGCGAAAACCCAAAATCGTAGCCTCACCTGCTACGAATCCAGCAGCGAAGAAATCGCTCGAAAAGATCGTCGGAGTAGACCAGGGGAGCTAAAACACTGCTGCTGCGCCGAAGAAGAACACAGGAACCACCACGTCGCGCCGCGCCGTAAAATAGAGAACCTCGGGATGCGTGCCCATAAAATCCCAAAACTTTGCAGGTGGATCCAGAGCTTGAAGATGAAGAAATCCTCTTAAGGGTGCTCGGGCAGAGGAGGCTCGAAAAGAGGAGAAAAGGGGAGAAGAAAGAGGCTCGGGCTGCTAAATAAAGGCCCCAAAAAAACAATTGAAGAAATACCGAAATAGTCCCAAGTTTCGGGCGGCTACAGTGCAGCCCAGCCCAGATTCGGGCGGCTACAGTGCGGCCCAGCCCGAATTCGGGCGGCTACAGTGCAGCCCGGCCCGGCCGGTTTCGGGCGCGCACAGTGCGGCCCGGCCCGGCCCAGCCCGCACACGGGATCCAGCCGGACGCTTGCTTGGTCCGACCCGCGCCGGCGCCCGCCACGTGTCCCCCGAACACGCCGCAGCCGTGCAAGCCGCCACGGGGAGCGCCACGTGTCCCTGCCCGCGTAAACGCGGTAGGTGGCGCCCGCGAATCAGCGGGCGCCACGTGGCACCTCCCACGTCGCCCGCGCCTGCCCCGCGTACGGCCACCTGCCCCGCGCGCTGCGTGGACCGCGCGCTCATGCGCCCGCCAACCGGGTGCCGCCACGTGGCGCGCCCCCGGTCCACGCCTCCCCGCGCACTCCCGCAGACCGAGCGCACCAGAGCCGCCTAATCAGGCGCTGCCACGTGGACACCTGCCGGTCCACGCGCCTCCCGGTGCACCCCGGTCCAAACCCCAGCGCTCCGTGGACCCAGCTGCGTGCGCCGGCCAATCAGGGCTTGCCACGTGGCTCCCCCGCCGGTCCACGGCTCCCCCATGCACCAGAAATCCAGTAAATTTTCCGGGAGTCCGTTTTTGGGCATCCGGACTCAGAATTTGGCAAACAAAAAGCCATTTTCAAGCGTTTTTCCGCGCTGAATCCATTTCCGCCGTCTGTTTGGCCTAATTCTTTTTTCAAAATTTCGGCAAACCCAGCCGAAAGCCAACACAGCTAAAAAAAACCTTACAGGGTCCATCTGTGGCATCCCATTGATGCACCATGGGCCAGATACACCAACAACAGGTGTTCTAACAGTGGATCCATCGGAAAAATGCTGCATGGGGTTCGGGGGTCCTACAGTACTCATGCAACGGGGAAAGGTTATAGCCTATGCGTCAAGGCAGCTCAAGGAATACGAGCGAAACTACCCCGTGCACGATTTGGAACTCGCAGCGGTTGTGTTCGTCCTCAAGCTTTGGAGACACTACCTGTATGGGGCACACTGCAATGTGTACTCAGATCATAAAAGTCTTAAGTACCTTTTCACCCAAAAGGAGTTAAATTTGCGACAAAGACGGTGGCTCGAGCTACTGAAGGATTACGATTTAACGATCCACTACCACCCGGGAAAGGCAAATGTGGTGGCCGACGCCCTGAGCCGTAAGGGGCAGGCCGGGAAGGCAGGGGTAAGTGCCATCACCCAGCAAGATAGTCTGATTGCAGAATTTTCGCGATTAGGACTAGAAGTAGTACCAGCGGGTACAGTCGAACAACTTCTGACACTGGTGGTCAGACCTACCCTGCTTGACAGAATTCTCGAGGGGCAGTCGACTGATGACCAACTCCAGCTGGTGCAAAGTAGAGTAACTGCCGACCAAGAAGGTGATTTCACAGTAAACTCCGACGGCACGATACGATTTCGGGGACGAATCTGCATGCCAGACCTACCAGAACTCAAAGAGGAAATCTTGCGGGAGGCGCATACCGCTCCATATACAGCGCATCCCGGGGGAACGAAGATGTACAAGGACGTCAAACAGACCTTCTGGTGGCCCAAAATGAAGGGAGACGTGACTCGGTTTGTGGCACACTGCCTGGTGTGAGAACGAGTGAAGGCCGAGCACCAGCGTCCAGCAGGAAAATTGCAACCCTTACCGGTGCCCGAGTGGAAATGGGACATGATTACCATGGATTTTGTGACTGGGTTCCCGAGATCGTCACAGGGACACGATGCAATATGGGTAATTGTGGACCGTCTGACGAAATCGGCACACTTTCTGCCCATACACACGACGTGGACGCGGGAACGACTTGCACAAACCTACATCAACGAGATAGTAAGGTTGCATGGGGTGCCGACATCCATCACGTCGGACAGGGACACGCGATTTGTGTCAAACTTTTGGCAGAGCCTGCAGCGAGCGATGGGAACCAAGTTGCACTTCAGTACGGCTTTCCACCCGCAGACCGACGGACAATCAGAGCGGGTGATACAAATTGTGGAGGACATGCTTCGGGCATGCGTTTTAGACCTGGGCGAAGGATGGGCACGGTGCTTGCCCCTAGTGGAATTTGCCTACAATAACAGTTACCAGGCCAGCATTCAGATGGCACCATACGAGGCCCTGTACGGGCGCCGCTGTCGGTCTCCAATATGCTGGGACGACTTGGGTGAGCGTAAGTTTCTGGGCCCAGATCTGGTGGAGGAGACCGAAGCAAAGGTGCGATTGATTAGACAAAGACTACTGACCGCCCAGAGCAGACAGAAAAGCTACGCGGACAACAGACGCCGAGACTTAGAGTTCATGGTGGGTGAACACGCGTTGCTCCGAGTTTCGCCCTCCAAGGGGAACCGACGCTTCGGCATAAAGGGAAAGTTAAGCCCGAGGTACGTAGGACCGTTCAAGATCCTAGAACGCATAGGACCGGTGGCGTACCGATTAGCCCTGCCGCCAAATCTCGAACGAGTCCATAACGTGTTCCACGTCTCAATGCTCCGGAAGTGCCTAGCCGATCTCTCTCATGCCTTGGATGCCTCCACCATCGAGTTGCGAGAGGATTTAAGCGTCGAGGAGACGCCGGTGCGGATTTTGGCGAGAGAGGACAAGAAGTTGCGCAAACGAACAATCCCCTATGTAAAGGTCCAGTGGAGCAACCATGAAAAGCGCGAGGCGACTTGGGAACTGGAATCGAAGATGAGGGAATGTTTTCCCGAATTGATTAGTGGGCTTTGTATTTAAGTTTCGGGACGAAACTTTTTATAAAGTGTGAGTGGTGTAGTGATCCGGCCTTTCGGGGTATTTTTGACTTACGTGTAGTCATTTAAGCCTTTGAGTAAAATAAAATTATTCAATTCTTAAAAGTTGGCCATTGTGGGGTGCTAGTATTTTTCTGCGATAGAGCGCGGAAAAAGAAAGCCGACGGTGCGATCGGATCTGAAATCCGATATCGGGATCCCCCGGAACGGGATTCAAAGTGATACGGTGATTAGTCGTGCATCGGGATCCGTGCAAAATATCTTGCACCCGTTAGAGATAAGGTGGGTTATCTCGTAGGTGATAATTAATTAGTTAATTAATTATCCCAGACGGAAAATAATAATTCTCTTACGTACGAATTAAAGAGAAATTAATTAGAGATAAAGTGCGACTATATAAGGGATCCCGATTAAAGAAAAGAAAAGAAAAGAAAGAAATAAAAACCCTAATCGGTGAGAAGAGAAAAAGAAAAGAAAAGACGGAACCCTAACCGGAGGAGAAAAGAGGAAAAGAAGGAGGAAGCGGAGGAACCCGATCGCCCTGATTCACGTGCCGGAGATCGGAGAACGAGACGCCATCGCCTACGGGGAGCGGATCCGGGTCTCCAACGCCGAAAGGAAACAAGATCGGTTCTTTAATTCCGATAGATTGAGGTTAGTGGTCGTTAATCTTTTTGTAGAATTAATCGGGGGTTTTCCGTGTTCTCGTAAGGTCGTTTTAATTAGTACATCGATCGCGGATTTTCGTCGGGTTTTGATCCATGTTTTATTCTCGTTCTTGATCGAGGGTGATCGATGGTTTTTATCGAGTTTAATCGATGATTTGTAGTCGGTTTCTTTTTATCGGACTTGGTCGAAAATTCGATCGGGGTTTCGATTTACATTTTGGTTGTTCGTGGATCAACGGTTTAGCCGTTAGATTTACCGCGGATTTATTCGGAGATTTTTGGGGATGTTTCGTTGGAACATAGTGGGTTAACGGGAGGCCGCCGCCGCCGTTGTTAAACGGGAGGCCGCCGCCGTCGTTACCATGGTCGCGGGGTCTTCGCCGGAGTCGCGCGGGAGCGAAAACGGAGAAGAAATCGCGAAACGGGAGCGAAAACGGCGAAGAAAACCGCGAAATTAGGGTTTACTGTGCTTGACCGTACAGCACGGTCCACGGGTCCAGGAGTGCACCCGGTGCATGCCCGCAGCGTCGGAAGCACCAGACCCGGTGCACGGTTTCGTGCACCGGCCAGGCCCAAGGCGCGCGGTGCACGCCTCATGCGTGCACCCGGCGCACGCGCTTGCGGCCGAAGGGCAAGGACCCGGTGCACGCTCGGGTCGTGCACCGGCCCGGCCTGAGATGCGCGGTGCACGCCTCCTGCGTGCACCCGGCGCATGTCGCCGCCGCCTGACGCCGTGAACCCGGTGCACGGTTGCCCCCGTGCACCAACCGACAGCCCGAAGTTCATTTGCTCCGTTTTTGCCCGTTTTTCCACCGTTTTGAGCGTCGTTTTCGCCGTTGGGATCGTTATTTCCATGGCTCTCTTGGCATGGCCACTTGGGACCTTCTTGGTCATTATTTTATTATGTTGGGTGCCGATTTCGCCGACACTCCGCGCCTCGACAAAATCGTCGGGGGCGCGTCGTCGGGTCCCTTTTTCTCATCGTCTTCGTCGTCGGGGCTTCTCGGCTGGACCGTTGACGTCCCGAGTGGGCTACCGGCTGAGGATTGAGTTTGTTGGATTTCCGTCTTTCGTCAACCCGGACGTTGTTGGACTTTTCCGTCGAAAAGAGTAAATTGGGTCTTGTGTTTTCGGATGTTAGTACACGCTTTTGACTATAGTTATCCGTGCGGACTTTCTTTAGGTCCAGACGCGCAGCGGGGGTGCGCGAAGGATTCGGGTGTTCCGATCTCTCTTCGAATAGGTGGGTACGGTTGCGATAAGTGCAACAAGTGCAGTAAGTGCATCTATCGTCATTAAAGTGCTCTTAATTTATCTAACAAAGTAGATGGACAGTTTAACCTTTCGCATAATTGTGTTTTTATCTAACAATTGAAGGTGCTCATGACACGCCGATCTCGGCAAATCCGTTTTCGGATGCTGCACGTACACAGGCGGATTGGCCTCCGCATGGGTGTACTTTTCCGGAAGAGTGGTCTCTTATGACCCGTGTTCCTCACAAAAGTGTGGGTGCCGTGAGGACCTCTTCGCGCCCGCTGAAAATAGCACATCAGCACCGCGAAGAGGTTAAAAGCATCAAAGTAGGTGTTTGCGCACGAGGGGAGACTTTAGTCTCACCGACAAATATTCTGGGGTTGGTGCCCAATTTAATTGATAATTCTGGGGTTGGTGCCCAATTTAATTGATAAATCTGGGGTTGGGGCCCAGCTTAATATGTGCAGGGTTTTAGCGAAATGGTTCCGGTGTATTCGGTTTGTTCCTTATTTCCTTTTTGATATTAGACATCTACTTTGTTTGTGTCACGCCCCGGCGTCGAAACTGCGACCCGGGCTCGCTAACAGATCCGCCGCCCATACGGTGAACTCCGTATAGACGAAGTGTCAAACCTGCAAAAGATAGATACTAAACTACCCAGATATCAGAGCTGAAAATAAACCACTAGAAATAAAATAAATTAGTACAAAGTCCTCACCAAAGTACAAGTCACTCAACTCAGAAGGAAAAGTACAACTCTATACCTCACTACAAGGTCTCTCAACAAGAAACTCTCAAAATAAAAAGGGTACATCTACTCTCTGGACGACGACTGGTAGGGATCTAGCTCGCGACTCCCTCACCACGATCAGAAGAAGCAGCAACAGGAGCAGCAGGAACAGGAGCAGAAGTCCCTGTGGGAAAATACACCACGACGGGTGTGAGAACTACGTCCCAAGTAGTTCTCAGTGGGTGCCGCCAACAAGCCCAACGGACTGCCCACTAAGTCTACTAGAGGCATAAAGTAACAATATAAAACTGAAATGAAAGGGCTGGAAAAGTAACTCTACAGCTACTATGCCTCTATCTAGATGCTCAAGAAAAGGAACAGATGAAACGTGATGCATCTACTAACACACACAGTAAACTCACCAAATCTAAACTGACTGCCTCAAAGGGTCCAGTCAAACCTGCGCCCACCTACTGCCGCATATCCTCAACAGGACGGGTCTACCGTAGGGTGTCCGTGACTGCCGCTAACTGGGCCAGTCAGAGGGACGGCGTCGACAAGTCGCGATAGCAAGTAACAGGCCCAACTCCGGAGTGGCTCTCGAGGGGAGCGACCCCACCGAGGAAAGTATCCGTGTATCTCTGTCGAGCTCAAATATGGCTCATGCAGGCTATATTCCAAACCACGATCAACAAGATCGACCAACAACACCAACTCTCAACCACAAGCTGGAAGTCACACCGCTGGGGCCACCGTTCACTAGACGGCTCCCACAACAGAACACTAAACTCTCCAGAAAGACCGACACCATAAGGGTTCGGAAACCCGATAGACCGGTGCTAAGAACCCTATCAAACAAGAACAGACTCTAGGCTCCGACTATCGAAGTTTCCGATCCCTTATAGTTCGGGAAAGCAATAATCACAGTACAACTCGCAGAAGACACCAACAGGGCCCGAAAGTCCCGGGAGACCTACCCCTACAACCCTATCAAACAAGAACAGGTTCCAGGCTCGGCCCCCGTGGCTTTCGTCCCGACAGAGGAACGGCCCCTAGAACCCAGACCACTCGAATCCTTTCGAGTGGGGAGATTTACAGGAAAAAGGTGACATTTGTTATTGAAAACTAATTTGATCTGGAAGAAATCCATATTTAATGATTTTAGTTATTTTTAGAAAAACAGTTAGAAAACAAGTGTTTTACCCAAACCCCGAAGGGCTGATGCCTTTGTCCAATCAAACAAGAACAGACTCCAGCGGCCCTTCGATGTTTGGAAGAAAACATTGGTAGACTAAAATCATGTATATGTCGAAAAGGGTTCTGGGTTCTAGGTCCGGCTAACACTAGTACACTACTGCCACTAACACAGTGGCGACGATCCAAACAGGGGAAAACAAGATCTCTCGGGTCCACCGTTTACCCCAAACGGTTCCCGATACAGACAAGCGAACCACCACATCTACCAGACTCCACTCTGCTCCCAAGCACGAGTGCAAATGCATCCCACACTAAAGAGAAGTCCCGACCGCTCGGCCCACTACCCGGGCGAGGATAACACTAAGTCCAGGAATGCGACATAAAGTGTGAATGTCTAAACATAAATAACCCTAGCCCAAGTGAGGGTTTTCTACTGGTCTGGTTACACATGCAACATATGACGGGGGTGCTAGGTCAGGTTCCAATATAACAAATATTTAACATGATAGTAGGAAGCAAGAGATCACAAGATCGACAGATAAAACAAGGATCAACAATTCCTACACTCTAACATGCTACCCAAGTCCAATCACTATCATGCATGATTCTATAGCAATAGAATTAGAGCACAGTCCATAGATCTTGAAAGCAAGCCACCCACCTGAAGGTGCACAACTGTCCAGGGTCGTACAGCTGAAAATACCAGGAAATCCAAATCTCCTACTCCAAAAGATCCAGCAACACTCGTAACTCTCCTGGGTACAACACAAAGTCCACAAATACACATCAAGTCCAAAACTGTCCATAAAAACGTACACAGAATTTCAGTCCCAAAGATGTCCCTTTTTCACCTGCTGAAAATGGCCAGAAAAATCCAATAAAAATATCACAGCGATCCTCGTGTCGATATCTTAGAAACGGTACCCTGCACGTTCAAATCCGAGCCCCGTAGGCCGAGTTACAAATTCTACAGTACAGGTGCTCAAACACTCACAACCACACAACTGTAAAACTCTGCACAGTAAGAGGGGAAACAGTATACCTTCGGGAAAGCCTCATAAAAATCCCAAAAAAATACGATGATAATCCTCGCGACGAGTAGATCCAAAAAGTGTATAGGCTCGTCTCGATCCGATGTCCAGTTGAGGAGATAAAATTCCGGCAAGGGGCCGCTGTCCCAAAAACTCCACCAGAAAACAGCGGCTTAGAAATGCCTCGAAAACCGTGTCATACACTCTGAATCCAGCAAGTTGATCAACACGAAAGTCGAAGACGTACCTCTCGTGATTCCAACGCCGCAGAAATCGTCCAAAAATACTGAGGGAGTAGCTCGGTAGACCTCTCAGATCAAACTGCGACGATAACGGGCCTCCGATGAAAAATCGCCACACTGCGCTCCGATGCCGAAGTCGTCGACGCCGCGGCTTCCAAAAAATCCGGGCCTCTGCCAGAAGATGCGCAAGATGAAGATCTCCAACTTTGCTAAAGGGGCCATGGGCATGGGAGCTCGGGAAAGGGGGCAAAACTCCCTCACAAGACAGCTATAAAAAGGCCCAGCCCGAAAATCCAACTGTTTGGAATTTTGGCCCAAAACTGAGCGCCCGAATCTTCCGGGCTGCTACAGTAACGGGCCCAGCCCGTTACTGTTCACGCCCGGAAATCCCCCAGGCTGCCACGTAGCCTCCCAAACAGCAAACAGCTGTTTGGGCCAACCGCGCTGCGCCACGCGGCCGAAGCGGGTGCCGACACGTGGCGCCCCCGAGCGGGAAGCGCGGGTCAGCGCGCCCACGTCGCGCCCCACGTGCGCCCACGCGCGCCTGTCGGGCACGCATCCCGAGGCACCTGCTACCAGCTGCGTGGACCGTGCGCTCGTGCACCAGCCAATGCCATCACGCCACGTGGCATGACCACGGTCCACCGTGCACCCCGCCAAGGTCCATGGACCGCGCCTGCTGCGCCGGCCAACCGGAACTCGCCACGTGGCCCGCGCCCGGTGCACGACTCCCGCGGTGGACCGACCGGCCTCTCCTCGGCCCGCCGCCGCGCTCCGCCGCCCGCCGCCGCCGCCGGCGCCCCTCCGGCGGCCGGAACAGTACCAAACCACCTCGAAATCCGTGCCGGGTCATCCGGGCTCCGAAAAAAACAAGTAAATAGTCCATCTTGACCGTTTTCGCGCGCTGAATCCAAATCCGAAGTCCGATTTGCCAAATTCCACTTCTAAAATTTACCAAAAATTCCCGGAAAGCAAACTTGATCCGTTTTTTCATGCCGGGTCCAATCCTTGGGTCCAATATGCGCACAAACACCTCTAACACCCAACAGGGGTCTCCAGAAGCCGCAGATCCAACAGTAATCCAAACGTGGGAATTTTCGGGTCCTCACATCCTCCCCCACTAAAAGAAAGTTTCGTCCTCGAAACAAACACGGCTCAAAGGGAGTTCAACGCCAAGGGTAAGCATCCAACAACACAGTCTCCAACTCCTCAGTCGCTACTCACTCCCCGTGATTGCTCCTCAACAAAATAATAATCAGTACGGCATGGCCCGGTTGCGCAATTCTCTCATCACACGAGCCAGAATTCGCAACGGGCGTCCCTCGTACTCCCACACCCACAAATCTCAACTAGAGCGAGTCAATCACGGGCGAGGGGTCCAACGCAAAACACCTCCGAGCTGAGACGCAGAAAACCTCAGGAACTCCAAAAAGCTGGGGACAAGGAAGATTAACCGAATCTACTCGTCCAAACTACACGAAGAACGTCACCACAACCCAACAAGAAAAGGTAAGGGCCCCACCAGCAGGAAAGTCGTCAACCCTAACTCTCTGTTTATAAAAACAGCTGAAATTAACGAAAAGTCTGAAAATTCCGAAAGACCAGTGCCTTCGCCCCAATCAAACAAGAACAGGTTCGGGCACCGTCTCCATTTCTGGAGCAGTCTTTCGAAGCTCTCGTCATGTTCGGAAATTTCAGTACAAGGCGAGAAAAGGGAGAGAAGTGTTGAAGCCGTTCCTGCTGTGGCTACAAAACAGAAGCTACGATCTAACCGTGACCCCTAGGAACACAACTCTAGTCCTAAACGTCACCTACGCTCAACAGGTAGCACCCAACCAAAAACCGTCAACTTGCCGGTAAAATTCCAAGTCTCAACAGCACAAGACAAAATCCATAAGGCTTCCCCAAGTGCACAATACCAACAGGAACCTGTACCTCTAGTGCACGTGGTAACAACTCTACCTCCAGTCCAGACAGGAAAACCAAAAACACTCTATCTCAGACTGCTGTAAAGAAATCGTGCCGGTGACAACCCAATCTGCTGCTGTGGCGCCCTCCAGCCGGGCGGCACAAATTCATCCGCTCGATGAAAGTGGTCATCGCTCAGTTTGCCTGAAAATCAAGACCATCCATTTGGGGAGCACGACCTCCGCCTCTACTCACACAAGGGTGACAAATGCGGTCCTCCGCAGATAGCCAATCCATGCTACCGCCGCGCCACTCTGACGTAGATGCTGATGCTGCTATCGGGACCCGCCCAAACTCTGGCATCTCGGGGACCCGTTATCCAGGAAAAGAAATCAGAAATGTCTCTGCCGTCCGATCTGTCCTCCATCACTCGGCGCGAAGCACCAAAATCCAGAACTCGCCTCTGGTGGCAGATCCCTATCCCAAGGAACTGCAGCGCCACGCTCCACACACCACGCCTATTCTATCGAAGCGTCAATAATCCAAAACGGAGGGACCAACTAAACTGAAAGGTATCCTGGCGCAAACCATTCCCAGTCAAACATATCCTATGCGCCTCGTCCCTCGAAACCTGGAGCGTGCAGTTCAACAACTGTATAAACTCCCTAGCACAGGGAGGCTCTCAGATAGTCTCTCCATCACCACCAACCCCAATTCTGCCTACAAAGGCTCCAACTCAAACCTATGAATCGGGATGGTTCAGACTGCCGGGACTGGCTCCATCGATCAATGACGTCCCGAAGCTCAGCTACTATCCACTATCCACCCTGCCTCGGTGCCTCGGCACTGCTCGTCGGCACGGAGGGGGCTGCTCGCTCTGTCGGCGCCACTGGTACAACTGAAAATACCACCGCATAGGAAGAGAGTACTGGAGGACACTCAAGCGGTACTGCAACTAGCTGTGCTCTCTGCTCCAACAAGCGCATCGAACGTTCCATGGCCTCCTTCTGGCATCGGACAGCCTCCGACATCTGTGCCATCTGGATCCATAACTCTTGGGTCTCGCTCTGCTCTGATAGCTCTGCCTCCCACTGCTCGGGTTACTAATCAGATGCGGAATGTGCCCTCTTCGCTACACGACATCTCAGGGGCATCGTAGTCCACTGCACAATAACAAACATCAGGACACAACAACCATACGACCCAATCCAGCGAAAGTCTAAGACATGTTATCAATTCCACAGCATTATGTTGTCTGCAGCCAACATAATCGCTTAGGAAAATAAACATGCCAATCACTCATCCCATCCCTTGGGAGAGGCATGAAACTCAATCAGGACTCTCGCTAACAGTCACGACTCTCACGTAGTCATCCTAATGTCCAACCACAAGCCTAGGGTTTCTAAGTCCATAATGACCTACAACCTAGGCTCTGATACCACTCTAATCTGTCACGCCCCGGCGTCGAAACTGCGACCCGGGCTCGCTAACAGATCCGCCGCCCATACGGTGAACTCCGTATAGACGAAGCGTCAAACCTGCAAAAGATAGATACTAAACTACCCAGATATCAGAGCTGAAAATAAACCACTAGAAATAAAATAAATTAGTACAAAGTCCTCACCAAAGTACAAGTCACTCAACTCAGAAGGAAAAGTACAACTCTATACCTCACTACAAGGTCTCTCAACAAGAAACTCTCAAAATAAAAAGGGTACATCTACTCTCTGGACGACGACTGGTAGGGATCTAGCTCGCGACTCCCTCACCACGATCAGAAGAAGCAGCAACAGGAGCAGCAGGAACAGGAGCAGAAGTCCCTGTGGGAAAATACACCACGACGGGTGTGAGAACTACGTCCCAAGTAGTTCTCAGTGGGTGCCGCCAACAAGCCCAACGGACTGCCCACTAAGTCTACTAGAGGCATAAAGTAACAATATAAAACTGAAATGAAAGGGCTGGAAAAGTAACTCTACAGCTACTATGCCTCTATCTAGATGCTCAAGAAAAGGAACAGATGAAACGTGATGCATCTACTAACACACACAGTAAACTCACCAAATCTAAACTGACTGCCTCAAAGGGTCCAGTCAAACCTGCGCCCACCTACTGCCGAATATCCTCAACAGGACGGGTCTACCGTAGGGTGTCCGTGACTGCCGCTAACTAGGCCAGTCAGAGGGACGGCGTCGACAAGTCGCGATAGCAAGTAACAGGCCCAACTCCGGAGTGGCTCTCGAGGGGAGCGACCCCACCGAGGAAAGTATCCGCGTATCTCTGTCGAGCTCAAATATGGCTCATGCAGGATATAGTCCAAACCACGATCAACAAGATCGACCAACAACACCAACTCTCAACCACAAGCTGGAAGTCACACCGCTGGGGCCACCGTTCACCAGACGGCTCCCACAACAGAACACTAAACTCTCCAGAAAGACCGACACCATAAGGGTTCGGAAACCCGATAGACCGGTGCTAAGAACCCTATCAAACAAGAACAGACTCTAGGCTCCGACTATCGAAGTTTCCGATCCCTTATAGTTCGGGAAAGCAATAATCACAGTACAACTCGCAGAAGACACCAACAGGGCCCGAAAGTCCCGGGAGACCTACCCCTACAACCCTATCAAACAAGAACAGGTTCCAGGCTCGGCCCCCGTGGCTTTCGTCCCGACAGAGGAACGGCCCCTAGAACCCAGACCACTCGAATCCTTTCGAGTGGGGAGATTTACAGGAAAAAGGTGACATTTGTTATTGAAAACTAATTTGATCTGGAAGAAATCCATATTTAATGATTTTAGTTATTTTTAGAAAAATAGTTAGAAAACAAGTGTTTTACCCAAACCCCGAAGGGCTGATGCCTTTGTCCAATCAAACAAGAACAGACTCCAGCGGCCCTTCGATGTTTGGAAGAAAACATTAGTAGACTAAAATCATGTATATGTCGAAAAGGGTTCTGGGTTCTAGGTCCGGCTAACACTAGTACACTACTGCCACTAACACAGTGGCGACGACCCAAACAGGGGAAAACAAGATCTCTCGGGTCCACCGTTTACCCCAAACGGTTCCCGATACAGACAAGCGAACCACCACATCTACCAGACTCCACTCTGCTCCCAAGCACGAGTGCAAATGCATCCCACACTAAAGAGAAGTCCCGACCGCTCGGCCCACTACCCGGGCGAGGATAACACTAAGTCCAGGAATGCGACATAAAGTGTGAATGTCTAAACATAAATAACCCTAGCCCAAGTGAGGGTTTTCTACTGGTCTGGTTACACATGCAACATATGACGGGGGTGCCAGGTCAGGTTCCAATATAACAAATATTTAACATGATAGTAGGAAGCAAGAGATCACAAGATCGACAGATAAAACAAGGATCAACAATTCCTACACTCTAACATGCTACCCAAGTCCAATCACTATCATGCATGATTCTATAGCAATAGAATTAGAGCACAGTCCATAGATCTTGAAAGCAAGCCACCCACCTGAAGGTGCACAACTGTCCAGGGTCGTACAGCTGAAAATACTAGGAAATCCAAATCTCCTACTCCAAAAGATCCAGCAACACTCGTAACTCTCCTGGGTACAACACAAAGTCCACAAATACACATCAAGTCCAAAACTGTCCATAAAAACGTACACAGAATTTCAGTCCCAAAGATGTCCCTTTTTCACCTGCTGAAAATGGCCAGAAAAATCCAATAAAAATATCACAGCGATCCTCGTGTCGATATCTTCGAAACGGTACCCTGCACGTCCAAATCCGAGCCCCGTAGGCCGAGTTACAAATTCTACAGTACAGGTGCGCAAACACTCACAACCACACAACTGTAAAACTCTGCACAGTAAGAGGGGAAACAGTATACCTTCGGGAAAGCCTCATAAAAATCCCAAAAAAATACGATGATAATCCTCGCGACGAGTAGATCCAAAAAGTGTATAGGCTCGTCTCGATCCGATGTCCAGTTGAGGAGATAAAATTCTGGCAAGGGGCCGCTGTCCCAAAAACTCCACCAGAAAACAGCGGCTTAGAAATGCCTCGAAAACCGTGTCATAAACTCTGAATCCCGCAAGATGATCAACACGAAAGTCGAAGACGTACCTCTCCTGATTCCAACGCCGCAGAAATCGTCCAAAAATACTGACGGAGTAGCTCGGTAGACCTCTCAGATCAAACTGCGACGATAACGGGCCTCCGATGAAAAATCGCCACACTGCGCTCCGATGCCGAAGTCGTCGACGCCGCGGCTTCCAAAAAATCCGGGCCTCTGCCAGAATATGCGCAAGATGAAGATCTCCAACTTTGCTAAAGGGGCCATGGGCAGGGGAGCTCGGGAAAGGGGGCAAAACTCCCTCACAAGACAGCTATAAAAAGGCCCAGCCCGAAAATCCAACTGTTTGGAATTTTGGCCCAAAACTGAGCGCCCGAATCTTCCGGGCTGCTACAGTAACGGGCCCAGCCCGTTACTGTTCACGCCCGGAAATCCCCCAGGCTGCCACGTAGCCTCCCAAACAGCAAACAGCTGTTTGGGCCAACCGCGCTGCGCCACGCGGCCGAAGCGGGTGCCGACACGTGGCGCCCCCGAGCGGGAAGCGCGGGTCAGCGCGCCCACGTCGCGCCCCACGTGCGCCCACGCGCGCCTGTCGGGCACGCATCCCGAGGCACCTGCTACCAGCTGCGTGGACCGCGCGCTCGTGCACCAGCCAATGCCATCACGCCACGTGGCATGACCACGGTCCACCGTGCACCCCGCCAAGGTCCATGGACCGCGCCTGCTTCGCCGGCCAACCGGAACTCTCCTCGGCCCGCCGCCGCGCTCCGCCGCCCGCCGCCGCCGCCGGCGCCCCTCCGGCGGCCGGAACAGTACTAAACCACCTCGAAATCCGTGCCGGGTCATCCGGGCTCCGAAAAAAACAAGTAAATAGTCCATCTTGACCGTTTTCGCACCCTGAATCCAAATCCGAAGTCCGATTTGCCAAATTCCACTTCTAAAATTTACCAAAAATTCCCGGAAAGCAAACTTGATCCGTTTTTTCATGCCGGGTCCAATCCTTGGGTCCAATATGCGCACAAACACCTCTAACACCCAACAGGGGTCTCCAGAAGCCGCAGATCCAATAGTAATCCAAACGTGGGAATTTTCGGGTCCTCACAGTTTGTCACTGACATTACCCACTCCGTGACAGGTGTTACGAGGTGCGTTAGCCGGGAGGGCGGTGAGACTGCGTCGCGAGAACCGTAGTCAGAACACTTGGTTTTTATTATCTCATTTCTCTTACGCTTAATTTAGTTAATTTGCTTGTGGGTCGTAATATTCGTGGACATGTATTACTTAGCGCTGTGGATGAGGTGTACTTTTATATTTCGGTTCTTTTGGTGATGTTTTCTTATGCGGCACGTTTTCATGATAAACCAAATGACTTCGAAAAGGTTTTCTCAAAACGAAGTGCCGTGTGGGCACGGGTTTTGCAACCGCTGGCTTTATCCTTTCTAAACACTGATGCCGCTTTAATATTCCGCTTGATGATGTATGTCTATTGTATGGTTGATGGTTGGTGTTTGATGTATGTTGTTGTAAATGAGACGCCGTGCATATACAAAGGAGACTCTGTCAGCGGGCAGGGAGAATTTGTGTATGTGGCGGTCTGGCACGCACCGGGGATGAGGTTTAAAATACCTTGTTAAGGAAGAAAAAAAAAAAGATACTCACAATTTTCCGCTTTGATAGACTCAAAAACCCCTGGGGGCGTGACATGGACAGTCAGCTTTTCAGGTGGGTGCCTTATTCCCAGAACCGGTGGGCGGTTCTCTAAATTTTTATATGTTAGAATTGCATGCAGGTGTATGGTACAATGGCTGGGATTGATCGGTAAGCCTAACAATGTGGATTTTATAGGAATTGCAAGTGAATTATTCATTGTATGAAAATGGTATTAATCAAACATTCATGTTGATGATTAGTGGAAGCTTTCCTAAGACAAGGTTACCCTATATGATTGATTATCATGCCATATTAGCACATAACCTTTTATGAGGCTGGTTTATGCAATGGGATAGGATTATGTAGTTATGTGCAGGTTCTACTCTGAGGAGCCATTATGTATTGAGGATTATGGGCAGGTATGGTCATTGATAATTTTGGCATGAGGTTTATTTTCTTTATTCTTCCTTGAGGACAAATGCATGCTTGTATGGACATATAGCTACGCCACCTTTTACTGCTACATTTTCATGTTGGGATCTGACTTAGGAGAAACCATGTTTGTTCTTTCTCCTTTCTTTCTAGATACTTGATTCGCGTTGCTCGGGTTCGAGCAGGGATTTTGGATAGTGTAGCTGGGGTCCTGATGTCGGGGACAGGTTGTGCCGGATGGTGATAGGTTGTGGTTCGTGAGGTATTGCGGCAACCGCGGACATTGGGCGGTTGACCGGAGATTGTTTATGCATCAGATTGGGTATCAGGCTTCTCTAGTGGATGGAGTTTCCCACTTGTTGAGTTTCATTATACCAGATTGGGGATCGGGGTTTCTTTTAGTGGACGGGGTTTTCCACTTTGATCAGAGTTGTGATCCAGTCCTGCTATATCGTGATACTTGTGACAGAGATACTTGTTACTGAGTTACTTTACTCGTGTGGGTCGCTCCCCACGAGTGCCACTCCGGAGTAGGAGATTTACACATCGGCCAGTGAGTGCCAGATTTTGGTTATTGGCCAGTGAGAGCCAGACCTTCTTTATCGGTCAGTGAGTACCGATTTGCGAGCAGATACTTGAGACAGTTTGAGCAGGCAGTACCGGGTTTTATACCGGTTCATTCGATTGGGTTGTTCGATCAGATACTTTTATTGTTACACTCACGTCAGGGGGACTGAGTGGAGTCTAGTGGCTGTGTGTAGACCAGTGCTAGTGTTGATGGGAACCGTTTGGGGTTTGACGGTGGTCCCGTGGTCGTTGTGAGTTCTTTGACCATTGTGTGAGAGGTTGAGCATCTTGAGTCTATCCGTTCTGAGAGAGAGAGGGCATGGATTTTGACTATAGCCTGCATGAGCCACTACTCAATAGCGAGTTAGTCCGTTTGGACGCCCTACGTAATTCCTGCCCGTTAGCGGGAGGTGGTTGTAGGTGGGCGCAGGTTTGACTGGACCCGATGTGGCAGTCAGCTTGATTGGGTCGATTGAGCACCACGTGTGCGGGTGTTGCATATCTTTATCAGAGTTTCCCCATTGGAGCCTTTAGATAGAGGCATGGTAGCTGTAGAGTGTCTCCAGCTTCTTCTTTCAGTTTTATTGCATTGGTTATCTTTTGCCTCTAGTAGTCTTGGTGGGCAGATCGTCGGGCCTAGTGGCGATACCCACTAAGAACTCCCTTTTTTGCGTAGTTCTCACGCCCGTTGGGGGTTTTTTCCCCTTTTTTGTCCTTTCTCTCCCTTGTTTTGCAGAGTCTTGGCGGGTGTTGCCGTTTCTGCGGTTGCTGTTCGCGGTGAGGGAGTAGCGAGCTAGATCCTGACCCATTGGAGAGTAGCGGTACCCCCCTTTGAGGAGATCTTCAGCATAGTCGGTAGATTAGTATTTATTTCCTCTTTTGAGAGACTGATGTAGTGAGGATATGATGTCTTGAGAGATGGTACACTGATGTTTTATTTGAGATATCTCCATGTTGAGCTATGAGTTTTGTACTCGAGGTTATTGTATGATTATCATTTTTGGGAGATGGACCTTGTTGTTTTATCTTCAGTTGTACAGTGGTTGATTTTATTTCTATAGCAGTTTTATCTTTTAGCTCTGATATCTGTTAGCTGTAGCTCTTTTTGCAGGTAGGACGCTTCGCCTATGCGGGTTTGGCAAAGGTGGCGGATCTGTTAGCGAGCCCGGGTCGCAGTTTCGACCCCAGGGGCGTGACACCTGCTCCCGCGCGCTGCGTGAACCTCGCGCCCGTGGACCCGCCAATGAGGGATTGCCACGCGGCGCGCCCCCGGTCCACGACTCCCCGCGCGTGCCCGTGGACCGAGCACGCGTGGGCCGCCCAATCGCGCACCGCCACGTGGACACCCGCCGGTCCACGCCCCCCAGCCGTGCACCCCGGTCACAAACCACCCGTTCCGTGGACCCAGCCGCGTGCGCCGACCAATCAGGTGGCGCCACATGGCACCTCCGCCGGTCCACGGCTCCCCCATGCACCAGAAATCCAATAAAACTTCCGGGAGTCCCTTTTTGGGCATCCGGACTCAGAATTTAGCAAACAAAAAGCCATTTTCAAGCATTTTTTCGCGCTGAATCCAAATCCAACCTCCGTTTGGCCTAAAACCCTATCTAAAATTCGGCAAAAGCAGCCGAAGGCCGACGCATCAAGCAAAAGCTCACATGGTCCATCTGTGGCATCCCTTTGATGCACTATGGGCCAAATACACCATCAACAGGTGTTTGCACAGTGGATTCACGGGAAAAAGCTGCATGGGGTTCCGGGGTCCTACATCCTCCCCCACTAAAAAAAAGTTTCATCCACGAAACAAAGAGAAGCAAAACAGACGTACCTCAACCCGAAGCCTCGAACAAAAAGGGGTAGGTATCTCTCATCTCTGTCTCCAGCTCCCACGTAGCCTCTCGCTCCTCGTGGTTGCTCCACAGGATCTTCACATACGGAATGGCCCGGTTGCGCAATTCCCTCACCTCACGAGCCAGAATCCGCACCGGGCGCTCCTCGTAGACCAAGTCCTCACCGATCTCCAAAGGAGTAAAGTCAATCACGTGCGAGGGGTCAAAAACATATCTCCTTAGGGCTGAGACATGAAAAACATCGTGAACTCCGGCCAGGCGTGGAGGTAGGGCAACTCTGTAAGCCACAGGGCCAACTCTGTCAAGTATCTGAAAGGGTCCAATAAAGCGGGGACTGAGCTTCCCACGCACTCCAAATCTCCGGACCCCCCCTTCGAGGACGAGACCTTCAAGAAGACATGATCACCAACCTGAACTCCAGGTCTCGCCGCCGAGTATCTGCATAGCTCCTCTGTCGACTCTGGGCTGTCTCAAGATGTCGGCGAATAACTCTGACTTTTTCCTCAGCCTCCAATAGTAGATCCGGACCCAAAGTCCTCCTCTCACCCACATCACTCCAATACAAGGGAGACCCACACTTGCGTCCATACAATGCTTCAAACGGAGCCATCTGAATGCTCGCCTGATAGCTGTTGTTATACGCAAACTCGACCAATGATAAGTGTCGGTACCACCCTCCTCCAAAGTCCATAACGCACGCTCTCAACATATCCTCGAGGGTCTGAATGGTGCGCTCAGACTGTCCATCAGTCTGTGGGTGGAAAGCGGTGCTAAACTTGAGCTGGGTGCCCAAAGCCGACTGTAAACTCCCCCAGAAGTGTGACACAAATCTCGGATCTCTATATGATACGATCGAAGCAGGTACGTCGTGCAGTCTGACTACCTCATCCAAATATAACTGCGCCAGACGCTCCATCGACCAAGTCATCTGAACAGGCAAGAAATGTGCAGACTTGGTGAGTCTATCCACGATAACCCAAATCGCATCTGCTCCGCTCTGCGCCCTCGGCAATCCATGTTACGGATTTTGAGTTGGCGTAGTTTCGTGAAAGGTTCAAGTCTTGAAGATTGAAGGTGAAGAAAGTTGGATCATTTAACTCATCTCAAGAAAGAAGAATTCAAAAGGATCAGGTATGTTTAACTAAAGATTATTGGTGATCCGAATACTTCTTTTAGTGTAGAAACACCTGGAAGAATTTTTAACTGCATAAAAATCAAAAACTGGTGTTCGGACATGTTCAGGATCCGGATCAGAGCCAGCGATCCGGATCCCGAAGGTTGTTGTTTCATACATTACTTCAATCCGGATTACAGCATCTCACGATCCGGATCCCGAACGTTGAGTTTTCTGAAATGTATGAACGATCCGGATCAGGCATTCCGATCCGGATCCCGAACGTTTGTTTTCTGGAAACCGTCTTTATTGCTACTGCAATCCGGATCGCCCAAATCCGATCCGGATCGCCGTCCGTCAAAATTCCAGAAATATTAGGTTTTTGATTCTTATCTCCTTCCAAATGTTTCTAACCTATAAATAGACCCTATGACTCTTTTTCTAGGGTTAAGGAAAATAGCCGTCATTTTCATATATCATTTCATACGGCCTAAGATCCACATATAGAGAAGAAAAGAAATCATTAGAGAATACTCTATGTTTCTTCATCTATATTGATTAGTTTGATTCTAGGTTTTCATACTCACATCTTGAGTTGAATCAAACTAATGAATACTTAGATGGTATTTCCGATCTATCTCATGATCTAAGTATTCGGCGGATCATCACCACCCTAAAATCAACAATTTCTCCAAAATCGGCTCGTGGATTCGCGTGTTCTTGTGGATTCAAGGTTCAACCGCTCTCGTGGATTCGGAGCGAGGCACGTTTGTGGATTCGAAGGGTGCTATTGGGTGAAGACCGTGGATTCGGTCGGACGTCGTGGATTCGACGTTGGACGCCGTGGATTCGGCGTTGGGCGCAGATCGTGGATTCGAGAAGCGTCGTGGAGTGAGCGGAGAAGATCCTCTAGGAGCGTATGGAAAAGGTTGAGTCATAAGTGTGTACGGTAAATCACCTTGTACGTGTTTTAATTCTAGTGGATTTCTGCCGTGTTATCGGTCCCGTGGTTTTTTACTCCGGTTTGGAGTTTTTCCACGTAAAAATCTTGCGTAGTGTTTTTATTTCCGCATTGGGTTTTTATCGCAACGATTTTTGAGTGTTTATACATTTACACCTATTCACCCCCCTCTAGGTGTTTTTTCCCCTATTTAGATCTATATTTCACATAACCCAACAAGTGGTATCAGAGAGGGAATAGGGTTGTAAACAATGGTTGAAGGTGGAAACATCAATCGACCCCCTTTCTTTGATGGAACAAATTATGCGTACTGGAAAGTACGGATGAAAGCCTTTTTGATTTCCATCGACGAAAGGGTGTGGCAATTAATTGAATTAGGATGGTCTAATCCAACTGAAATTATCTCTAATGTTCGCACCTTAAAACCTAGGTCGAAATGTACCAAGGAAGAGTTAGATTCTTCTTCTTACAGTGGCAAGGGAATTAATGCTATTTTTAATGCCTTATCTCAAACTGAATTCTCTCGCGTCTCGGCATGTGAGACTGCGAAAGAAATCTGGGATGTTCATCAGGTTACACATGAGGGAACTAACCTCGTGAAGATTCAGAAACTGCAAATGCTTACGAGCAAGTTTGACTCTATCTTAATGGCAGAAAATGAATCTTTCACGGACTACTATACATGATTGCAAGACATCGTAAACTCATGTGCTAATCTGGGAGAGAAGATTCCAGAATTTAAGGTTGTAAGAAAGATCTTAAGAACTCTTCCTGAACGATTTCGCCCAAAGGTTACAGCCATTGAAACTATTAAACACCCGGACGAAATTCGTGTAGAAGAATTAGTTGGTGCATTACAAACATATGAAATGACATTTACTACTAACAATTCTTCTGGAAAAGCATCCTCTTCTAAGTCTTCAGGTTATGCGTTGAAAACAACTAAGGAAGAAGACGCGGATACATCCTCCTCAGACGATGACGAGAACCTTTCTATGGAGGAATTTGAGAAGCAACTCGCTCTCTTGACAAGGAAGTTTCGCCGCAACTTCCGAAGGGGTAATTCAAGTAAATCTCCATCCTTCGGAAAGTCGAACAAAGGCAAGGGTACCTCAAGTTACAAGTCAAGAAAGCAAGAGAACTTCTCAAAGGATAAGAAAAGTTCAGAGGGACAACTACAATGCTTCAAATGTCGAGGCTACGGCCACATTGCAACGGAGTGTCCCAACAAGTATCCGGCAAAGAAGAAGGCGATGCAAGTCGTCACTTGGGATGACAACTCAACGTCAAATGAGTCGTCTTCAAGTGATGAAGAAAAGAGCACCACGGCATTCCACGCGTCCACATCTTCACCCTTCATGTGCTTTATGGCAAGTACGTCCGAGTCATTGTCCAACTCCACTGTTGAAAAGATTGCAACGGACAACGAATCGGATAATTCGGAAGGTGAAGATTTTGCTCTAGCCTACCATAGACCTTTACGGGATTCAAAGAAACCGGCTAAGCAAAACAAGGGGTTGAGAGGGAGATTGCAGGATCTCGAAGAAGAAGTAAAAAGGGTAACTTCTCTCTCAACCGATCTTGAAGTGGAAAGGGATAATCTGATAAAAGCAAATGTTTCCCTTCAGGAGTCCAATGAGCAACTCGAGAAGAATTATATAGATATGGTAAACAAAGCAAATTACTTCTTGAAGCTCTACGGCGAGGCCCGACGGGAAAGAATGGAAATGACAGAGACCATTCTCCAACTTAAGGATGACTTACAGCAATTTTCTTCTGGAAGGAGTAAGTTGGATAAACTTCTTGGTCTTGGTCAAACAAACAAGTTCGGCCTCGGATACAATCGAACTGAAGACAATTTTGGTTCGGTTGGGACAGTCTTTGTGCATCAGTCGGTATCTCCTCCTCCGACACCGGAATTCACGACAACCAACGACGACAAGCCTACTTCACCCTCTTCGGAATCATCAAGCACAAAGGTATGTTTTCGTTGTAATTGTGCAGGGCACATTGAAAGAAATTGCAAGATTGGAGCTCAAAGATCAAATCAACCACATCTTGCAACTGCTACCAATAAGTTCACTCCCCGGAATTCAAAGAAGGATTTTTCTAAAGAAAAGGACATTGGTAGTACTTCAAACAAGACGATGACAAAAGAAAAAGATCAATCATACAAGACGTCTTCATCAAGGAAAACTTCTCAACCATTGCCAACATACTCCAAAACTCAAAAGGTTTGGGTATGCAAAGATGAAACCCTTCATTGTCTTTAATCGTTCTACGATTAAATGTTGTGTTGTTTATGTAGACTATTTTTCTTTCTTTTGACCGACCCGTCAACCATCTTTGGGAGGTAAATGGTATATTTTTTTATTGGTTGATGATTTCTCTCGATTTTCTTGGGTAGCATTTTTAAAAGAGAAAGCTGATACGTTTGACTCTTTTCATGAGATTTGCCATCGTTTTATGATTGAAAAGAATGAAAAGATCATTCGTGTTAGGAGTGATAGAGGTGGAGAATTCATAAATTCCAAATTCATTGATTTTTGCACTTCCCAAGGCATAAAACATGAATTCTCAGCACCCTATACACCTCAGCAGAATGGTGTTGTTGAGCGCAAAAACAGGGTTGTTCAAGAGATGGCGCGTGTGATGCTTCATAGCCGGAATTTACCGCTATATTTTTGGGCTGAAGCTGTGAACACCGCTGTCTATGTCATTAATCGAGTGTATTTGCGCCCAGGAACCTTAAATACACCATATGAGCTGTGGTTTAGTAGAAAACTAGATATCAAATACTTTCGTATCTTCGGGAGTCGATGTTACATTTTACGTGACCGTGAAAATCTTGGAAAGTTTGACTCTCGAAGTGATGAAGGGATCTTTTTGGGTTATTCTACAAATAGCAGAGCATATCGAGTATTTAACATTGAATCTAAAACGATTGTAGAATCTATAAATGTTAAAGTAGATGAAGCTTTTCACTTTGCATCTGAAAAATCTACCCTCGATATCTCTCTGGATGATGATACTCCTATAAGTGCATCTTCTCATGATAATACTTCCAATATTAATGATGCATCTAATGGCTCTTCAAGTTTATCTGATGTGCAGGAATCATCTCATATACCTCCGAGTACTCCGTTTCAACAAACGTTACGAATCTCCAAGGATCACCCTGAATCAAACATCATTGGAGATCCACAAGAAGGAGTTAGAACTCGGAGGCAGTTGGTTTGTGGATTCGCTTGCTACGTATCTTTAATCGAACCAAAGAACATAGATGAAGCTCTTCAGGATGACTACTGGATTAAAGCAATGCAGGAAGAGCTCCATCAATTTGAGCGAAACAAAGTCTGGGAATTAACGAAGCCTCCACAGCAACACAATGTGATAGGTACCAAATGGATTTTCAAGAATAAGAAAAATGAGGATGGTACTATCATCAGGAACAAGGCACGATTAGTTGCTCAAGGCTACTCTCAAGTAGAAGGTATAGACTTTGATGAAACTTTCGCCCCTGTAGCTAGACTCGAGTCCATTCGTATACTGTTTGCTATTGCTTGTCATTTTAAAATCAAATTATTTCAAATGGACGTTAAGAGCGCATTTCTAAATGGGTTTTTAAATGAGGAAGTTTATGTAGCTCAACCGAAAGGTTTTGTAGACCATAAACAACCTAACCATGTTTTTCGTTTGAAAAAGGCTCTTTACGGTCTGAAACAAGCACCGCGAGCATGGTACGAAAGGTTGACAAAGCACCTTTTGGAGAAGGGCTATACTCGAGGGGGAGCTGACAGGACTCTCTTTGTGAAGCATTATCAAAATAACTTCATTGTTGCACAAATCTATGTCGATGACATCGTATTTGGCGCAACAAGAGATAATGATGCTTCTAAATTCGCGGAGACCATGGAAAGCGAATTTGAGATGTCAATGATGGGCGAATTGACTTATTTCCTTGGATTGCAAATTAAACAAAATGATGAAGGTATTCACTTGAGTTAATCCAAGTATGCTTTGGAGTTGGTCAAAAAGTTTGATCTTGAAAATTGTAAGGATTTTCCGACTCCAATGGGAACTAGCCACAAGGGACTTGGAAGTGAATCTCATAGTGAGAATGTAGACGAGAAACTGTATCGAAGTATGATTGGAAGTCTGCTTTATCTCACAGCTAGTCGCCCGGATATATCTTTTGGTGTTGGGATTTGCGCGAGATATCAATCAGCACCAAAGGAGGTTCACCTGAAAGCGGTGAAAAGGATCATCCGATAAATCAAAGGATCAATTAATTTCGGAATTTGGTATCCTATGGGAACAAGTTTAGATATTGTTGGATACTCAGATGCCGATTGGGCAGGATCAGTGGATGATCGGAAAAGCACGAGTGGTGCTTGCTTCTATCTTGGCCATTGCCTGGTTGCATGGCACAGTAAAAAGCAGAATTGCATAGCACTCTCGACTGCCGAAGCGGAATACATTTCAGCTGGAAGTTGTTCAACTCAACTCATTTGGATGAAAAGCGTATTGAGCGACTTCCGGATTTCAGCATCTTCGGTAACAATTCTTTGTGACAACACAAGCGCAATCAACATTTCTAAAAACCCTGTGTTGCACTCTAGAACAAAACATATTGAACTTAGATATCATTTTCTTAGAGAGCTAGTTGAATCAAATACTCTTCAACTTTCATATATTTCAACTGAGGATCAATTAGCTGACATTTTAACAAAACCTTTGGATCAAAAACGTTTTATTCATTTGCGAAAAGCAATTGGAATGCTTTCCTTGAAATAAACTTTTTTTTGAAACCTTTTGCTTAGGATAGGTTTTGTTTTTGTTTTGTTCTGTTCATTATCTATGTTTGTACATAGAACATTAATTGAGCATAGATCATAATTGACTTTAATTGCATCTTTTCGCACATTTAGAAATTTATTATGCTTTTGCCATCATAATATTTCACTGTTGCAATGATCATTTATATTAATTAAATCATCTTCTAAGTGATCAAAGTCAATTTCTCTCTCAATGATCTCTTGGTATAGTCATTATCTTATTTGACTGCTTAGTCAAGTATGAAATCGAGATCAATTTTTGGTTGAATACTTTATATCTTAAATAATTGATAGCCAATTGAGGGGGAGTCAAAGAAATGTAAAATGCTCAAAAGATGTGGAAAGAGTTACATCCCAATGAGGAGTGTGAAAACTACCACCACATGGAGGAAAGAGCTACCACCTCGGTCGTCCGAGTATTGTGTGCAGCTACCACATGTATACCAAGCATGGTTGTTCAACTTTTTGATTAAGTAAAATGCATGTTGAAATTCTTGACTCCGTCAAATTTCAAGGTTGGTATAAGGTGGGATTTTAAAGAAAGATGCTCAAAGAGCCACTCTCTTCAACAGATTGTCTAGATATATTATCTACCATATTTGGGATTTCAAACATCTATTGATCTTTGTATTTCATTTTCTTTACTGAATTGATGATTTGATAAAGGCATTACTCATAGGATCAAGTTAGATGTAATTGAAGGTGTTCAACTTAAAGGGATTTAATTTTTGTAAATTCTCGTTTCATTTTTGGATATTATTGATTGATTTGGTATAATCTATTTCTTGTTGTATGAAACGATGATTTTTGTTTAAAGTTGATACACATTTGTGCTTACATACTTTTTCTGGATTTTCTTGAATTTCTCTGAAATTTTCTAATGAAAAAGTTGGAGCCGATCCGGATTGGACCTGCCGATCCGGATCCCAAACGCAGATTTTCTTCTGCGGGCAGACGATCCGGATTGGACCTGCCGATCCGGATCCCGAACGCAGTTTTTCACTGCGGGTAGCCGATCCGGATCGCAATCATGAACTGATCCGGATCGCGGCTAGGGTTTTATAAAGAACAAAAGGGTTTTGATTTCTTTTACTCCAATCTTTTGTTCCAAAGTTTCCAGAGCTTCTCTCTCTAGATTTCACCCATCTTGGAAGCTTTCAAACTCAAGTTCTTCAACTCCAAGTAAGTTTTATTGATCAAAATCTCAGTTTTTCATAGTTTTTCTTACTCCTCCTCAAAACGTGATGAATTTCCTGTATCAATTTCGTTTGTGGATGGTTTTTGATCAAATTTCTTTTGAAATAAGAACTCTGGGTAGATTAGTTTTGATTATATGCTAGGTATTCTCCTGATTAACGGATTTTTAGGCTTCGATTTCTAAAATTTCGGTTTTAGGGCATATAATGGGAATTTTCCAAAATCATGCAATTGATCTATTTTTAATTCCTTTTGCAAAACTAATTTGATTCTTAGTCTCTCTACATGATTATGATTGTTTGGGTATAATTTTTCAAATCTCTGAAAATTAATAATTTTTTCGTGTTCTTGAGTTGTTGCTCACAGGATTTCCTTTTTCACAAGAAATAGCAACAATGACGTTTTCATGGATCATCTTCCTACTAGTTGCCATGGTACACATCGGGCCACAAACAAATTAAAGAGAGCTAAGAAAACACAACAAAAAGGTGAGTTTCTTCTGATCAGTGACACAGAAGTGGAAGCAGACTATCAAGAGGTAGATTGGACTGAATTGACAGATGATGATGACTCATTGCCTGAACAAAAGGCGTCTGATGGTTCAAAAGGAAAAGCTTCTGATGGATCAAAAGGAAAGCGACCCATGGACACAGGAAAAGCGCCTATGGCTACACCAACCATCTCTGTGAAAAGAAAACGAGTTTCTAGACGCTTTGGACTCCGACGAGACGCTGACATTGACACACCAACAGTTCCTGACTCTCCACCTCGTGAGGAACAAGTGTTCGTTAATGCGGATCGCCTAAGGGCATTTGAGAATCGTGAGTGCATTGGCGAGAGGCATGTTAATATTGAGGCTCTACGAGATCACTCCCCCGAGTTTGGTGTTCTGATTGAACAAGCAAACCTTATTCAAGTATGCCGATTCCCAGAAATGCTTGGATACTGTATGCATCACGTAAGGACCTTCTATACAAATGCACGGCACCTTCGAGAAATTGAAAATGGTCCGATGGAGTTTTACACGAATATCCAAGGCACGAGGTTTAAAATCACTCCACAGTTAATTGCCGAGGTATTGGGAATGCAAGCCAGCAAGACAGGAGTTAATTACCTGAAGGGAAAGGTTTTGACAAACACGATGTGACAAATGGTCATAAAGGGAATATGTTTGGAGAGAACTCAATCAACGGAGAAGTCTATCAAATCCAAAGAACTTCGTCTTGAGTACCGGTTTCTAAACTTCATCACTTGTTACAATATCCTTCCAAATATGCAGACGAAAGTCTTAAGATGGGATCGAATGTTGTTTTTGTATCTCTTAGGACATCCGTCAGAGGCAATGGGATTAAATATCAACATTCCATACATTATTTGGAATAGAATGACGAGATATGTTGAGCATCCTCATCCCACTGAAAGGATCCCATTTCCATTGATTATAATGAGGATCTTAAAGAGATTTCAAGTTGATATTAGTTCAAGAACTTATCATCACTGCTTGGGCATGATCGATGAATCTACCATTGTCAAGTCCCTTCACAAATTGCCCCATGTCACTCCAGTCCCTCCATGCGGAACGAAACCTAGTAGCGGCACTTCCGCGTCACCATCACAACCAGCACCCACACCAGCGGATGAAGCATCAGTCTCATCCATCTACAAAGAACAACAACGATTGTCTTTTGAGCAGGAACAGATTTCAAAGGCACAGACGAGAATTTCCAATGAGCTGGAGCTCATCACAGCAGCTCATATTACCATAACTAAGAAGGTCAATTCAATGAACAAGCTGGTGAAAAAGATGTTCTCAAAGATGGGCTGCACGAGCTCTGAAGACTCCGAATCTGATGACTAATTCCTTCCTTTTATTCCTTTTTTTTTTTTTTCTTGTGCAGATTTTTAACCTTTTCTTGTGCAGGTTTTTCAATTTTTAGGACTTACTCTTAGTTCTAGTTCTTAAATTTCGGAACATTTTCTTTGAAATTTTTAACTCTCCTTCAATTTTTGGTAATTTTGGCTTTGTTTGTGACGAAAAGGGGGAGAGAGTTTAGAGAACTTGAACAATGATGATGTGAAAATTTTGTATACATCAAGGTAAGTATCACTTCAACTTCAAATTTTGTATACATCAAGGTAAGTATCACTTCAACTTCAACTTTGGTTTTTATCTTGTGATTGGTTGCATGTCTCCACTAACTATTCGACTAACTATTTGGGCATGTAATATGACTAACAAGTTGATGTTGGACTAACACTTTGTGACATTTGGTTTTTGATTGCATAGAAGATATGTTGGTTTTTGACTATGATTCTCTTACATATCTGAATTCTCAAATGTCATGATGATCAGATAAACTCTATCTCTGTACTAGGTTTTGAATGCTAAATATTCTTGAGGTATCTAACGATCTCTTTTTGTCAAGAATGATTTCTTTGTGCAGAGAGTACAGATGTCTAAGTCTAGAGTCTGTTTTAGAAGTTTATCTCATGTTTTTAAATTTTTGGATCTCCATTGTAAATTTTTGTTGTATGGTGATAGCAACAAAAATATCTTTTTGAATTTTCTTTAGTGGATCTGTGTTTTGTCACGAAACCGCCAAAGGGGGAGATTGTTACGGATTTTGAGTTGGCGTAGTTTCGTGAAAGGTTCAAGTCTTGAAGATTGAAGGTGAAGAAAGTTGGATCATTTAACTCATCTCAAGAAAGAAGAATTCAAAAGGATCAGGTATGTTTAACTAAAGATTATTGGTGATCCGAATACTTCTTGTAGTGTAGAAACACCTGGAAGAATTTTTAACTGCATAAAAATCAAAAACTGGTGTTCGGACATGTTCAGGATCCGGATCAGAGCCAGCGATCCGGATCCCGAAGGTTGTTGTTTCATACATTACTTCAATCCGGATCGCAGCATCTCACGATCCGGATCCCGAACGTTGAGTTTTCTGAAATGTATGAACGATCCGGATCAGGCATTCCGATCCGGATCCCGAACGTTTGTTTTCTGGAAACCGTCTTTATTGCTACTGCAATCCGGATCGCCCAAATCCGATCCGGATCGCCGTCCGTCAAAATTCCAGAAATATTAGGTTTTTGATTCTTATCTCCTTCCAAATGTTTCTAACCTATAAATAGACCCTATGACTCTTTTTCTAGGGTTAAGGAAAATAGCCGTCATTTTCATATATCATTTCATACGGCCTAAGATCCACATATAGAGAAGAAAGGAAATCATTAGAGAATACTCTATGTTTCTTCATCTATATTGATTAGTTTGATTCTAGGTTTTCATACTCACATCTTGAGTTGAATCAAACTAATGAATACTTAGATGGTATTTCCGATCTATCTTTGATCTAAGTATTCGGCGGATCATCACCACCCTAAAAACAATGATTTCCCCAAAATCGGCGCGTGGATTCGCGTGTCCTTGTGGATTCAAGGTTCAACCGCTCTCGTGGATTCGGAGCGAGGCACGTTCGTGGATTCGAAGGGTGCTATTGGGTGAAGACCGTGGATTCGGTCGGACGTCGTGGATTCGACGTTGGACGCCATGGATTCGGCGTTGGGCGCAGATCGTTGATTCGAGAAGCGTCGTGGAGCGAGCGGAGAAGATCCTCTAGGAGCGTATGGAAAAGGTTGAGTCGTAAGTGTGTACGGTAAATCACCTTGTACGTGTTTTAATTCTAGTGGATTTCTGCCGTGTTATCGGTCCCGTGGTTTTTTACTCCGGTTTGGAGTTTTTCCACGTAAAAATCTTGCGTAGTGTTTTTATTTCCGCATTGGGTTTTTATCGCAACGATTTTTGAGTGTTTATACGTTTACACCTATTCACCCCCCTCTAGGTGCTTTTTCCCCTATTTAGATCTATATTTCACATAACCCAACAATCCAGTGACGAAGTCCATAGTAACGTGGTCCCACTTCCACTCGGGAATTGGAAGACTCTGCAACTTGCCAGCAGGAACCCGGTGCTCTGCCTTCACTTGATGGCAAGTTACACAATGAGCTACAAATCTCCCAATGTCCCGCTTCATTCCGGGCCACCAACAATGTGCCTTGAGGTCCTTATACATCTTAGTACCACCAGGATGAATGGTATAAGGTGTATAATGGGCCTCCCTCAAAATCTGGTCTCTAATCTCAGGATCCGTAGGCACACATACTCGGTCCCTGTACCGGAGTACTCCCGAGCTATCCACAGAAAAATCCCCTATCTGCTCTGTCTGAATCTGTGAGCTAATCCTCGCCTAGTGGGGGTCCTCACTCTGTGCGCCTCTAATCCTGTCCAGCAGAGTGGGCTGCAAGACCATAGACATAAGTTTAGCAGAGACCCCAGGGGATACCACCTCTATCTGTAGCCGCCTCATCTGCTCGACCAACGGCGCCTGCTGCGAGATCATCAGACTCAGACTCGTCCTCCTACTCAAAGCATCTGCCATAACATTGGCCTTGCCGGGATGATAAAGGATACTCAAATCATAATCCTTTAACAATTCCCACCACCGGCGTTGCCTCAAATTTAGCTCTTTTTGAGTGAACAGATACTTCAAGCTTTTGTGATCCGTGTAGATCTCGCAATGCTCTTCATACAAATAATGTCGCCAAAGCTTCAGAGCGAACACCACCGCTGCCAGCTCAAGATCATGAGTAGGGTAATTTTTCTCATAGTCCTTTAACTGCCTGGAAGCATAGGCAATTACCCTACCATGCTGTATCAGCACACATCCCAGACCACTGTGAGAGGCATCGCTGTAAATCAGAAATCCTTCCCCCATAACCGGGAGGGCAAGGATCGGAGCGGTCATCAACCTCTGCTTCAGCTCCTCAAAACTGCCCCGGCAAGTCTCGCTCCGAATAAATTTAACCCCTTTCCGGGTCAGACGCGTGAGGGGTGAGGAAAGCTTCGCAAAGCCTTCCACAAATCGGCGATAATAGCTGGCCAATCCAAGAAAGCTCCGCACCTCGGTGATAGTCGTCGGCCTCGGCCAATCCCGAATAGCGTCCACCTTGGCCGGATCCACCGCCACTCCTGTAGCTGAAACTACGTGGCCCAAAAAGGTGACCTCCCGGAGCCAAAATTCGCACTTCTTAAGCTTGGCATACAACTTCTTCTCTCGTAGAAGCTGTAGCACTGTCCTCAAGTGCTCCTCGTGCTCCACATCACTCCTGGAGTAAATCAGTATATCGTCGATAAACACCACCACAAACCTGTCCAGAAACGGCTGAAATATCCTGTTCATCAAGTCCATAAATGCGGCAGGGGCATTAGTCAACCCAAATGGCATCACTGTAAACTCATAATGCCCGTACCGAGATCTGAAAGCCATTTTGGATAAATCCTCGGCCCTCTCACTCAGCTGGTGGTAGCCGAACAGAAGATCAATCTTCGCAAATACCGAAGCTCCCAATAATCCATGCACAGTCGAAGTAAACCAATCTTCTTCTCCACAAACAACTCAGGCGCTCCCCACGGTGACACGCCGGGTCTAACAAAACCCTAGTCCATCAAATCCTGTAGTTGTTGTCACGCCCCGGGGTCGAACTGCGCCCCGGGCTCACCAACAGATCCGCCGCCTGTACGGAAACTGCCGTACAGACGAAGCGTCTAACCTGCAAAAGAGGTCTATAGCTATACAAGTATCAGAGCTGAAAGGAAGCTATACAGAAAAACCAAGCAGCAAAATCACTAAGTGGTAAAAGTCCAAGTACACTAGTCCACTATCTCCCAAAACATAGGTACAAAACACTATCGGGTACAAAAGTGGAAACCAAAAGTACATGCGGCTCTAACACTGACTCCAGAGACTCGGGTAGGAACTAGTCGACCACGCCCTTACCCCGGTATGAAAACTCCGAACGAGCCAAACCTGGAACGGTCGCCTCAGGAACACCTGTCATCACAGCGGGTGTGAGATCTACTGCAACAGGCAGATCTCAGTGGGTACCAACGCTAAAACCCACGGTACGCCCACTGAGTCTGCTGGAGACAAAAACAGATAGATAGATAGATAGATAGATAGATAGCAATGCTGGAAATGAATCTACTACTACATGTCTCGATGCAATGCAGGGAATAAGTTCTCAATCTCTCTCACGGGAGGCCTAGAAATTATGAACGACTGTCCCCTACAACCCTTATCAAACAAGAACAGGCTGTAGGCATAGCCGCCCATAGTTTCCGCCCCCGCACTGGAAATGCTAGAACTCTCACAAGACACTAGAAAGCCACCTCAATTCCTTCCAGTAACCACCTGGTAACTCGGCCAGGGCATATTTATCCATCTGGTAACTCGACCAGTGATATTTATCCCTCTGGTAACTCGGCCAGTGATAATTATCCCTCTGGTAACTCGGCCAGTGATATTTATCCACCTGGCAACTCGGCCAGTGATATTCGACCCTCTGGTAACTCGGCCAGTGATATTCGTCCACCTGGCAGCTCGGCCAGTGATATTCGACCCTCTGGTAACTCGGCCAGTGATATTTATCCCTCTGGTAACTCGGCCAGTGATAATTATCCCTCTGGTAACTCAGCCAGTGATATTTATCCACCTGGCAACTCGGCCAGTGATATTCGTCCGCCTGGCAGCTCGGCCAGTGATATTCGACCCTCTGGTAACTCGGCCAGTGATATTTATCCACCTGGCAACTCGGCCAGTGATATTCCTCCGCCTGGCAGCTCGGCCAGTGATATTCGACCCTCTGGTAACTCGGCCAGTGATATTTATCCCTCTGGTAACTCGGCCAGTGATAATTATCCCTATGGTAACTCGGCCAGTGATATTTATCCACCTGGCAACTCGGCCAGTGATATTCGACCCTCTGGTAACTCGGCCAGTGGTATTCGACCCTCTGGTAACTCGGCCAGTGATATTTCTCCCTCTGGTAACTCGGCCAGTGATAATTATCTCTCTGGTAACTCGGCTAGTGATATTTATCCACCTGGCAACTCGGCCAGTGATATTCAACCCTCTGGTAACTCGGCCAGTGATATTTATCCCTCTGGTAACTCGGCCAGTGATAATTATCCCTCTGGTAACTCGGCCAGTGATATTTATCCACCTGGCAACTCGGCCAGTGATATTCATCCGCCTGGCCGCTCGGCCAGTGATATTCGACACTCTGGTAACTCGGCCAGTGATATTTATCCACCTGCGCCTGCCGAGCGTGACTCGAGGGGAGCGACCCCGCCGAGTTTCAACATGCCTCATCTGTCTCGGCAACTAGCATATGCCGGCTAAAGCCCGCGATCAACTAGATCGGAAGAACACCAATGTTCAATTGACAACACTCACACCCGTGTCCAAGTCGGAATAACATCCCTCGACTAAAGTCTGAAAAACCCTCTAACATCCTGAACCCTCTACCAGCTCTGTCATAGCACATACCCAACATAGGTTAAGGGTCAGATCCTGAATATAGTGTTTCTCACGACATACCACGGCTGTCCGGCAGTTCTTAGATAAAGAAAATAATGCAATAGGGGTCACGATACCTTGCATTTGAACGCATTAAGAGCATACCGTGCCTTTGAAAGAAAACCATCCCACCTGGTACAAATCCGCAAAACCGTGCGCCAAACGGAGGTCCCGGCGAAATCCCACAGCTCCACACGGCAAAACACGCACCACCGGTCACGTAGAAAGCCAACACTATGCCACAATTGCGAGATAAAAGAGAAATCGGGATCAGAAACACGCGGCCAAAACCCGCGCTCACAACGGCGAAAGAAAACCCATCCGGCGACGAAAAACGCCGCGCGCGTTGCGCGGAAAAACCCAACCGGCGACGAAAACACGCCGCGCGCGTTGCGCGGAAAAACCCATCGCGCACCCGCCGCAGCGCGACGCCGAGCCGCAGCCTGCGCGGCAAAAGCGGCGCAGCTGCACGGCTCCAAAAACCCAGCCGCGCAGCACGAAGGCCGCCCGCGCGGGGCCCTGCATCGCCGCGCGCCTAGCGCGCGGCCTGCAGCCCTCGAGGCCCAAGGGACCGCCCGCGCGGGGCCCTGCAGCGCCGCGCGCCCACTGCGCGGCCTGCAGCCCGCGCGGCCCAAGGGGCCGCCCGCGCGGGGCCCTGCAGCGCTGCGCGCCCAGGGCGCGGCCTGCAGCCTGCGCGGCCCATGGGCCGCCCACGCGGGGCCCTGCAGCGCCGTGAGCCCAGGGCAGCCCGCGCGGCCCATGGGGCGGCCCGCGCGGGGCACTGCAGCGCCGCGCGCCCGGGGCGTGGCCTGCAGCCCGCGCGGGGCCCTGCAGCGCCGCGCGCCCGGGGCGCGGCATGCAGCCCGCGCGGGGCCCAAGGGGCCGCCCGCGCAGGGCCCTGCAGCGCCGCGCGCTCCGGGTGCGGCCTGCAGCCGGCGCGCGGGGCCCAACAGCCTCCGCGCAGGGCCCACCCGCGTCGGGGTCTGCAGTGCAGCGCGCCTAGCGCGCGGCCTGCAGACCGCGCGGGGCCCAGGGCCACCCGCGCGGGGGTCTGCAGTGCCACGCGTCCAGCGCGCGGCCTGCAGACCGCGCGGGGCCCCAGGGGCCACCCGCGGGGGGGTCTGCAGTGCCGCGCGCCCAGCGCGCGGCGTGCAGACCGCGCGGGGCCCCAGGGGCCACCCGCGCGGGGGCTGCAGTGCCGCGCGCCCAGCGCGCGGCCTGCAGACCGCGCGGGGCCCAGCAGGCCCCGCGGCACTGCGCTTGCACCGCAGTGCCGCGCGCGTGCCTGCGGTGCTGCGCGCCTTCCGCGCGCGCCTTGCGCGTAGCCCGCCGCTCGCGCCTCCGCCCAGGCGATGCTGCCGGCGGCCCGGCGCCCTGCTGCACCACAACAGCAGCAGGGCGCTCGCATCGCGCCGCGCCCATGCGCGCCCGCGCAGCGGCCCGCCTCCCTAGCCGCGCGCCGCACAATTTGCACGCGCGCGGCCCGCGCAGCCTCGCCACGACCCCGGACAGCATCACCCTCCACAAGCAGCAAAGAAAGAAAAAATAAAAGAGAGGAGAGGAGAGAAGCTAAAACCCCAAACAAATAAAATAATAAAAATAATACCAACCTCGACGAGGCTCGCCGACCTCGCTCGGCTTCACGCCCTCGCTCGGGGAAGAAAAAGCTCAAGAAACCCTTCTTCTCTTTTCTTCCTTCCCTCTCCCTCTCCTCTGCTTCACTCCAAGCTACAGGAGCTCCCACTCTTTTTTGGAGAGAAAGGAGGTGAGGTGGAGCCCTATTTAAAGAGAGGATGCTGAAATAGAGAAAAAGGTATCTAATTCAAGAATCTAATTAAGCTTACTCCCAAGTCCTCTCTGCCAACCCCACCTCAACAGCACACACACAAAAATACACTACCCAATTAAGCCTACACTTGAATTAATTAATTGAATAAAATAATCCAAAGTGCCCCGATAACTCACTTTTTGGCTTCGGGCCTTCCGCCGCAGTTCGGAACCTCCCGAACTCCGCTGTAATCTGAAAATACACATGCTCAAGGCTTTTTCTCGTCAAAAAGCTCAACCGTGGAGTCCATGTGCTCAATCCAAAAACCGGCTCCAAAACTGCCCGTTCCAACTCACTTTTTGCCCTCGGGTCTTTCGCGTCAGTCCGGAACCTCCCGAACTTCGCTGTAAACATAATATACACCTGCTCCAAGTGTTTCCCAATTTTTCTGTAACCCATAGAGGAGTCGGTGCTTCCCATACCAGTCGCCTATCGCGTACAAAGCCCGGAAAAATCCCGAATCAAGCTGAGGCTTCCGCGTAGATCCAAATCAACCCGAACTCATCTGTAAACAAATATGGGACACATCCAAGGCAAACTCCTCCGCACCTCACCATCTTGCAAGGTTGGTGCGTCGCCCATGTCCCGGTATTCTACACTCTCCCCCCCTTAAAAAGGGTTTCGTCCTCGAAACCCAACTAAATCCATACTTAGGAGGGTATTTCAAAAACAAAAGGGATAGGAGATCCTCAACTCATCCTCAGGCTATCAGGTGGTCACTCTACCATCAAGAAGGCGCCACTGCACCTTCGCCAAGGTATGACCCGATTGCGAAAATCTTCCGTCTCACCAGCAAGAATCGCATCAGTCGAACTCGATAACTCCATCCTCGTCTAACTCCAAGGAAGGGAAAGTACAAAACATGTGAGGGTTCAAAATAGACTTCTTCTAGCCTGATCATTACTCGAGGACCCACACCTCGTACAACTCAATTCTATAAATAACTCTGCGGCTGGTGGTTTCCTCGATTCGAGATCTCATAAAACCGAAGTTTAAGCCTCCTAAAGGCAAAACCCCTCTGTTGCTCCTTAGCCACTAAAACTCCAGTTCCACTATACATATTCACATCCCTTAACAGGGGAAAAATTTTCAACCTCGAGAACCTTCTCTCAATTCTGGCACTCAGTTTCCAAGGTTACACTGCTCGCCTAAACAGGGCGTAACTCAACATAATGTCTTCGCCGGGATGAAGCAATCGTACATCCTTGCAAAATCTATCCACCGGCGTTACCTCAACCCCAACTTCCCAAGTATCCAAGTACCTTAGGTTGGAGGATCCATGAATAACATAATTCTCTCTTTAAGGCTGGCAACATCTACATCAAAGCTGTTATCTTCCTCAGCTTTAACTCCGTCGCTAATATAGGCCAGGAACAAAACCTCCCGAAGTCAGAAAGCAAACTTTCTCTCCCAACTTGGCAAACAACTTCTTCCCTCATAGAAGTTGTAGCACTATCCTGAAGTACCCCTCATGCTCCACGTTGCTTCGGAGGTAACCCGTATACCCACGACGGTAATACCACCAACCCGTCCAGGTGAAACTGGGAAAACACAGTTCTTAAAATCAGTAGGGCGTTAGTCAATCCACTTGACCTCGCTAACAGCTTATACTGCCCTTACAGGTTTCCTGATCACTATCAAGGCACAGCCCTCGGCTGCATGGTTCCTTAAGGCCAATAATCACCCGAGGGCATCTGCCCAAGCACAATCCAAATCTGTCCGTGTTCAAACCGTTGAAGAACCCTCACCGTTGTGTTCCCACAACATGGCACCACCGCCGTGCTCCGACGGCGTGGCATCACCACCGTGTATCAACGGTGTGGCCTCACTACCGTGTACCAACGGCGTGGCATCACCACCGTGTATCAACGGTGTGGCATCACCCCCGTGTATCAACTGTGTGGCATCACTACCGTGTATCAACGGTGTGGCCTCACTACCGTGTACCAACGGCGTGGCATCACCACCGTGTATCAACGGTGTGGCATCACCCCCGTGTATCAACGGTGTGGCATCACTACCGTGTATCAACGGTGTGGCATCACTACCGTGTACCAACGGCGTGGCATCACCACCGTGTATCAACGGTGTGGCATCTCTACCGTGTATCAACGGTGTGGCATCACTACCGTGTATCAACGGTGTGGCATCACTACCGTATATCAATGGTGTGGCATCACTACCGTGTATCAACGGTGTGGCATCACTACCGTATATCAACGGTGTGGCTCTGGGTCACTCAGACCTGCTCGAACTATCAAAACCCGCAGTTGACGAAGGGCCAAAGATCAACAGGCAAGAACCAGGGCCCTAACCGCACTGGGCAGGACCCACAACCCTCATCTACGTGCAACACGTGATCGGGTATCTAAACCTCACGAGCACAAGTTAAGGGTCCTATCTCTAGCCCATACAACATGCAAATGCCCCGCTGATGAAATGAACACGATGCTCCGGTAACAGATAAAGCTCAAGAGCGAGAAGGGGAGATAAGATCAATACCTGCCATCACGTGGCTAGCTGCCCCCAAATCCACATCCTGTGCGACATAGACTCTCCCGCTCGGGGTCGGTCGCCCGCTGGGCAGCCGCGAAGCAATGGCCCTCACTATCTAGCCATAACCTGTCGAAGCTCCGCCTGTCTGGAAGAAGGGGCCTAGCGGAGAAAGGGCCGAAGCTGTCGATGCTACTGCTGATCCCGCTCCAAGACAAGACCATGATCTGTGCCCTGCCTGCCCACATCGGTAACACCTGCCCTGCCGCTGATCACACTGTGGAGGTGCGTGTGGTCCGCCATAAATCATACAACTATCAGCGCGCCTCCACTCCTGCTGCTGGTGCTGCTGGGGTCTAGGGGGTCGAGAGCCCCCCGACCTCTGCCTCCTCTGTATCCCGCGGCCTCGAGGCTGGAAACGTGGTGGTCTTGGTGGTTTCGGCCTGCTCGACTGGCCCAACTCAGATGGCGCCGGGCGTTTCACTCCTGAACTAGGCCCCGGGGTCCTCGGTTCAAGTAACCCCAACATACGCTCCATGATTTCTTCCTGGCGCTTGGCCGCCTCCTCTTGGCGCAGCAAAGCCTCAGACATCTGAGCTACCGGGCCCGTAGCTCCTGAATCTCGCCCTGCCCTGCCTCCTGGTGCTCGGGCTCCTCCCCTGACACGGAGTGCGCCATCGTCCCCGTGCGACGCTTTGGAGGCATCGCTAGCAACTCTGCAACAAGGCAAAAGATGTCAGAGAGCAAAAATCTCTCGACCCGGTCAAACGAAGGTCTACAACATGTTAACCGTTCTAAAGCATTATGTTGTCTGCAGCCAACATAATCACCTTTAGAGAAAAAACATGCGAGGTCACTCACCCCAATCCTCTGGGGGGAGGTACAAACTCAAACAAGACTCTCGCTAAGGTCACGTCTCTCACGACAGTCTTCCTACTGTCCAACAATTAGCCTAGGGTCTCTAAGTCCTCAACGATCTATATTCCTAGGCTCTGATACCACCTAATCTGTCACGCCCTGGGGTCGAACTGCGCCCCGGGCTCGCCAACAGATCCGCCGCCTGTACGGAAACTGCCGTACAGACGAAGCGTCTAACCTGCAAAAGAGGTCTATAGCTATACAAGTATCAGAGCTGAAAGGAAGCTATACAGAAAAACCAAGCAGCAAAATCACTAAGTGGTAAAAGTCCAAGTACACTAGTCCACTATCTCCCAAAACATAGGTACAAAACACTATCGGGTACAAAAGTGGAAACCAAAAGTACATGCGGCTCTAACACAGACTCCAGAGACTCGGGTAGGAACTAGTCGGCCACGCCCTTACCCCGGTCTGAAAACTCCGAACGAACCAAACCTGGAACGGTTGCCTCAGGAACACCTGTCATCACAGCGGGTCTGAGATCTACTGCAACAGGCAGATCTCAGTGGGTACCAACGCGAAAACCCACGGTACGCCCACTGAGTCTGCTGGAGACAAAAATAGATAGATAGATAGCAATGCTGGAAATGAATCTACTACTGCATGTCTCGATGCAATGCAGGGAATAAGTTCTCAATCTCTCCCACGGGAGGCCTGGAAATTATGAACGACTGTCCCCTACAACCCTTATCAAACAAGAACAGGCTGTAGGCATAGCCGCCCATAGTTTCCGCCCCCGCACTGGAAATGCTAGAACTCTCACAAGACACTAGAAAGCCACCTCAATTCCTTCCAGTAACCACCTGGTAACTCGGCCAGGGCATATTTATCCATCTGGTAACTCGGCCAGTGATATTTAACCCTCTGGTAACTCGGCCAGTGATAATTGTCCCTCTGGTAACTCGACCAGTGATATTTATCCACCTGGTAGCTCGGCCAGTGATATTTATCCCTCTAGTAACTCGGCCAGTGATATTTATCCCTCTGGTAACTAGGCCAGCGATATTTATCCACCTGGCAACTCGGCCAGTGATATTCATCCACCTGGCAGCTCGGCAAGTGATATTCGACCCTATGGTAACTCGGCCAGTGATATTTATCCCTCTGGTAACTCGGCCAGTGATAATTATCCCTTTGGTAACTCGGCCAGTGATATTTATCCACCTGGCAACTCGGCCAGTGATATTCATCCGCCTGGCAGCTCGGCCAGTGATATTCGACCCTCTAGTAACTCGGCCAGTGATATTTATCCACCTGGAAACTCGGCCAGTGATATTCATCCGCCTGGCAGCTCGGCCGGTGATATTCGACCCTCTGGTAACTCGGCCAGTGATATTTATCCCTCTGGTAACTCGGCCAGTGATAATTATCCCTCAGGTAACTCGGCCAGTGATATTTATTCACCTGGCAACTCGGCCAGTGATATTCGACCCTCTGGTAACTCGGCCAGTGATATTCGTCCACCTGGCAGCTCGGCCAGTGATATTCGACCGTCTGGTTACTCGGCCAGTGATATTTATCCCTTTTGTAACTCGGTTAGTGATAATTATCCCTCTGGTAACTCGGCCAGTGATATTTATCCACCTGGCAACTCGGCCAGTGATATTCATCCGCCTGGCAGCTCGGCCAGTGATATTGGACCCTCTGGTAACTCGGCCAGTGATATTTATCCACCTGGCAACTCGGCCAGTGATATTCATCCGCCTGGCAGCTCGGCCAGTGATATTCGACCCTCTGGTAACTCGGCCAGTGATATTTATCCCTCTGGTAACTCGGCCAGTGATAATTATCCGTCTGGTAACTCGGCCAGTGATATTTATCCACCTGGCAACTCGGCCAGTGATATTCGACCCCCTGGTAACTCGGCCAGTGATATTCGACCCTCTGGTAACTCGGCCAGTGATATTTATCCCTCTGGTAACTCGGCCAGTGATAATTATCTCTCTGGTAACTCGGCCAGTGATATTTATCCACCTGGCAACTCGGCCAGTGATATTCAACCCTCTGGTAACTCGGCCAGTGATATTTATCCCTCTGGTAACTCGGCCAGTGATAATTATCCCTCTGGTAACTCGGCCAGTGATATTTATCCACCTGGCAACTCGGCCAGTGATATTCATCCGCCTGGTAGCTTGGCCAGTGATATTCGACCCTCTGGTAACTCGGCCAGTGATATTTATCCACCTGCGCCTGCGGAGCGTGACTCGAGGGGAGCGACCCCGCCGAGTTTCAACATGCCTTATCTGTCTCGGCAACTAGCATATGCCGGCTAAAGCCCGCGATCAACTAGATCGGAAGAACACTAATGTTCAATTGACAACACTCACACCCGTGTCCAAGTCGGAATAACATCCCTCGACTAAAGTCTGAAAAACCCTCTAACATCCTGAACCCTCTACCAGCTCTGTCATAGCACATACCCAACATAGGTTAAGGGTCAGATCCTGTAAAGTGTTTCTCACAACATACCACGGCTGTCCGGCAGTTATTAGATAAAGAAAATAATGCAATAGGGGTCACGATACCTTGCATTCGAACGCATTAAGAGCATACCGTGCCTTTGAAAGAAAACCAACCCACCTGGTATAAATCCGCGAAACCGTGCGCCAAACGGAGGTCCCGGCGAAATCCCACAGCTCCACGCGGCAAAACACGCACCACCGGTCACGTAGAAAGCCAAAACTATGCCACAACTACGAGATAAAAGAGAAACCGGGATCAGAAACACGCGGCCAAAAGCCGCTCTCACAACGGCGAAAGAAAACCCATCCGGCGACGAAAAATGCCGCGCGCGTTGCGCGGAAAAACCCAACCGGCGACGAAAACACGCCGCGCGCGTTGCGTGGAAAAACCCATCGTACACCCGCCGCAGCGCGACGCCGAGCCGCAGCCTGCGCGGCAAAAGCGGCGCAGCTGCACGGCTCCAAAAACCCAGCCGCGCAGCACGAAGGCCGCCCGCGCGGGGCCCTGCATCGCCTTGCGCCTAGCGCGCGGCCTGCAACCCGCGCGGCCCAAGGGACCGCCCGCGCGGCGCCCTACAGCGCCGCGCGCCCAGGGCGCGGCCTGCAGCCCGCGCGGCCCAAGGGGCCGCCCGCGCGAGGCCCTACAGCGCCGCGCGCCCAGGGCGCGGCCTGCAGCCCGCGCGGCCCAAGGGCCGCCCGCGCGGGGTCCTGCAGCGCCGCGCGCCCAGGGCGCGGCCTGCAGCCCGCGCGGCCCAAGGGGCCGCCTCCGCGGGGCCCTGCGGCGCCACGCGCCCGGGGTGCGGCCTGCAGCCCGCGCGGGGCCCAAGGGGCCGCCCGCGCAGGGCCCTGCAGCGCCGAGCGCCCAGGGCGCGGCCTGCAGCCCGCGCGGGGCCCAACGGCCCCGCGCGGGGCCCAACAGCCCAGGGCCCTCCCGCGCGGGGGTCTGCAGTGCTGCGCGCCTAGCGCGCGGCCTGCAGACCGCGCGGGGCCCAGGGCCACCCGCGCGGGGGTCTGCAGTGCCGCGCGCCTAGCGCGCGGCCTGCAGACCGCGCGGTGCCCAAGGCCACCCGCGCGGGGGTGTCCAGTGCCGCGCGCCCAGCGCGCGGCCTGCGGACCGCGCGGGGCCCCAGGGGCCACACGCGCAGGGGTCTGCAGTGCCGCGCGCCCAGCGCGCGGCCTGCAGACCGCGCGGGGCCCCAGGGGCCACCCGCGCGGGGGTCTGCAGTGCCGCGCGCCCAGCGCGCGGCCTGCTAACCGCGCGGGGCCCAGCAGGCCCCGCGGCACTGCGCTTGCACCTCAGTGCCGCGCGCGTGCCTGCGGTGCTGCACGCCTTGCGCGCAGCCCGCCGCTCGCGCCTCCGCCCAGGCGATGCTGCCGGCGGCCCGGCGCCCTGCTGCACCACAACAGTAGCAGGGCGCTCGCTGCGCGCGGCGCCCATGCGCGCTCGCGTAGCGGCCCGCCTCCCTAGCCGCGCACCGCACAATTTGCACGCGCGCGGCCCGCGCAGCCTCGCCACGACCCCGGACAGCATCACCCTCCACAAGCAGCAAGGAAAAAAAAAATAAAAGAGAGGAGAGGGGAGAAGCTAAAACCCCAAACAAATAAAATAATAAAAATAATACCAACCTCGACGAGGCTCGCCGACCTCGCTCGGCTTCACGCCCTCGCTCGGGGAAGAAAAAGCTCAAGAAACCCTTCTTCTCTTTTCTTCCTTCCCTCTCCCTCTCCTCTGCTTCACTCCAAGCTACAGGAGCTCCCACTCTTTTTTGGAGAGGAAGGAGGTGAGGTGGAGCCCTATTTAAAGAGAGGATGCTTAAATAGAGAAAAAGGAACCTAATTCAAGAATCTAATTAAGCTAACTCCCAAGTCCTCTCTGCCAACCCCACCTCAACAGCACACACACAAAAATACACTACCCAATTAAGCCTACACTTGAATTAATTAATTGAATAAAATAGTCCAAAGTGCCCCGATAACTCACTTTTTGGCTTCGGGCCTTCCGCCGCAGTTCGGAACCTCCCGAACTCCACTGTAATCTGAAAATACACATGCTCAAGGCTTTTTCTCCTCAAAAAGCTTAACCGTGGAGTCCGTGTGCTCAATCCAAAAACCGGCTCCAAAACTTCCCGTTCCAACTCACTTTTTGCCCTCGGGTCTTTTGCGTCAGTCCGGAACCTCCCGAACTTCGCTGTAAACATAATATACACCTGCTCCAAGTGTTTCCCAATTTTATTGTAACCCATAGAGGAGTCGGTGCTTCACATACCAGTCGCCTATCGCGTACAAAGCCCGAAAAAATCCCGAATCAAGCTGAGGCTTCCGCGTAGATCCAATTCAACCCGAACTCATCTGTAAACAAATATGGGACACATCCAAGGCAAACTCCTCCGCACCTCACCATCTTGCAAGGTCGGTGCGTCGCCCAAGTCCCGGTATTCTACAATTGCGCCTTCAACTCTCTTAATTCTTGCGGGCGCCATCCGATAAGGTGCCTTCGAGATTGGCGTGGTTCCCGAGACCACGTCAATCACAAACTCTATCTCCCTCTCCGGCGGCATACTAATCAACTCTGGTGGAGAAACATCCGGGAGCTTGCGAACAATAGGGATATCCCCGGGTCTCGGCACCGCCGTAGGCTCCTCAACTACACTAGCCGAAAGGGCTGCACATCCACAGCGGATCATCTACTTCGGTCGGAAAGTCGAACCCATAAGGCAAGGAAAACACTCGGACATCCCCGGTACACAACATCTCTTGGCCTGGCTCGCAAAGGGTGACCGTCTTCGCGGCGCAATCTAACATCACGAAAATACCGAGCCTGACCGTCCAACCCGAGGACCACATCAAAATCCCACAACCGTCTCAAGACCATCAACATTCGTCCACGTGCGACGTGTAATCGGGAGTCAAAACCTCTCGTGCAGGTGGTAACCATCCTACCTCTAACCCATGCAATGATGCACATTCTTCAAAAAAAAAAAAATATGCTGCGATAACAATAAGATACGAATCCTACCGCCAGAAATAAAACATACCTGCCACAATTCGGTCAGCGATAGTAGAATCCTCCATCTGTGCTAGGCAATCCTGGCCGCTCAACAACGGCTGTCTCTCACCAGATAAGCGGGGCGACGAAGATCGGTCTACCTGGAGATCCGTCGGTGGAGTTCCCGGTCGTAGCTGGGAAGTAGTAGGAACAAACGCTGAAGTGGGTGCTGCAGCTGTCTCTGCAGGGCACGTAGCTCGCATGTGCCCAGGCTGTCCACACTTGAAACAGCGACCCCACCTTAGCTCACAAGTACCGGCGGAATGCTGGCCCCCGCAAAAGATGCACCTGGCAGCCTGCTGGGGCTGTCTCTGCTGCTGCTGTCGCCTCTGCTGTCGTGACCGCGACCTCTGCTGGGATGCGATAGGTGCCAACGCCGAAGAAGGTGCTACAAAAGTCGGAAGGGGGCATGTAGCTCGGATGTGGCCCGGCTGCCCACACTTGAAACAATGACCCTGCCTCAGATCGCAGGTATCCGATGGATGCTGTCCCTTACAGAAAATACACTTGCTGCGAAGCCGAGGCCGTCTCCGAGAACTAGACTGTCCATCAATATCCGGGGCTGAGCGTTTCCTCTCAAAACGCTGCTCTGAAATCCTAGCCCTCTCTCCGACTGCCGAACCACCGCCCTGCACCAACAGCTGCTCCAAGAGCTGGTCCTAATGAAAGCTCCTCGCCACCAAATGGGTCACTAAGGCCCGCAGTTCCCCCAGCTCGGCGGATACCGCCTGTCCAGGCTCTACAGGGGGAGTGGGGGTACCCTCGGCGGAAAAACGACGCCGGGGCGACATCCTGCCACAAGAAACCACAATCAGAAACAAAACCCCACACGACCCAATCTAGCGAAAGTCAAAGACATCCCCCTTTTTCTGTAACTTTATGTTGTCTACAGCCAACATAAATGTTCAACAGAAATAAGGTATGTCGATTCCTCTTTCCTCACAGGAAGAGTCAAACAATAAATCACTGACTTTCGTAAAATATCACGCCACTCACGCCCTACCATCCTAGGGTCAGCCCAAAAACCCTAGGGTTTCCTAAGTCCCAACTGACCTATCCCTAAGCTCTAATACCAACTTAATCTGTCACGCCCCGGGTGTAAACCAGAACCCGGGCCTGTCTACAGATCCGCCGTGCACACGATATTTCCCGCGTACACGCAGCGTCGGTAACCTGCTCAGATGTGGAGACCCGGAACTTTGCAGGGCTTTTGCAGTGTGACCAGCAGCTTCTGGAAGCCTACGCGGCATCCCGGCGGTGTTCGTGCGCCAATTTGGACACAAGTAATGAACTCGGGGCTTCAAATGGATCACGTGGGTAACCGGGAGACCCCGTCGGATGTTTAGTGGTGTTTCTGCGCAATTTGGATATCAAATTTGGACTCAGCGCGAAATTCGGATCAAAAATACCTTTCCGGGAGCCTCCGGCAAATTATAGGAGTGGAATTTGGCAAAATGGACACCGTTTTTGGAATCAGCGCGCGAAAACGGTCAAGATGGGCTATTTACTTGATAGTTTTGAGCTTGCGGTTACTGTTCACGCCGGAACAGTGTCTCCGGCGATCGCCGGCGGCGGCCGGCGGCGGCGGGAAGCGCCGGCGAGCGGCGGCGCAGCCTCGGGCAGGCGGCAGGCGGCGGCACGCGGCGCGGGTAGGGCGCGGGCAGGCGCTCGGGTGCGCGGGCAGGCGCGCGGTCCACGGCGGCGGGCGTGCACCAGGGCGGTGCCACGTGGCGGCTTTTTATTGGTGCGGCGTTGTGCGCGCGGTCCACTGTAGTGATCCGGCCTTTCGGGGGTATTTTTGACTTTGGTATAGTCATTTAAGCCTTTAAGTGAAATAAAATTATTCAATTCTTGAAGTTGGCCATTGTGAGATGCTAGTATTTTTCTGCGATAGAGCGCGGAAAAAGAAAGCCGACGGCGCGATCGGATCTGAAATCCGATATCGGGAACCCCCTGAACGGGACCCAAAGTGATATGGTAATTAGTCGTGCATCGGAATCCGTGCTAAATATCTTGCACCCGTTAGAGATAAGGTGGTTTATCTCGTGGGGGATAATTAATTAGTTAATTAATTATCCCAGACGGAAAATTAATTAATTCTCTTACGTACGAATTAAAGAGGAATTAATTAAAGGTAAAGTACGACTATATAAGGGATCCTGAGTATCGGAAAGGAAAAGAAAAGAAAATAAAAAACCCTAATCGGAGAGAAGGGAAAAAAAAAAGAAAAGACGGAACCCTAGCCGGAAGAAAGGGAAAGGAGAAAGAGAAGGAGCCCGATCTTCCCGGACACCGAACCGAAGGCAAGAACGCGACCGGACAACCTTCCCGTCGATCTTCGGTTAGTAAAATAATTTATTTAAATTATTTGGGAGTTTTCCGTCATCTCTTTCGTTGAGTTCTTGGTGGTCTTTAATCGAGTTCTTGTTATCGGACCTCCGACCGACGTTTTGGTTGTTCGTCGATCGTTGGTTTAGTCGTTAGAATTATCGTGTTTTTATTCGGAGATTTTTGGGATGTTTCGTTGGAACATAGTGGGTTAACGGGAGGCCGCCACCGCCGTTTTTAAACGGGAGGCCGCCGCCGCCGTTACCATGGTCGCGGGGTCTTCGCCGGAGTCGCACGGGAGCGAAAACGGAGAAGAAACTGCGAAACGGGAGCGCAAACGGAGAAGAAATCGCGAAACGGGAAGTTACTGTGCTTTTCCGTACAGCGCGGTCCACGGGTCCAGGCGTGCACCCGGTGCACGCCTGCAACATCGAAGGCCAAGAACCGGCGCACAAATCCGTGCGCCGGCCCGGCCCGTCCAGCACGGTGCACGCGCTGGGCGTGCACCCGGTGCGCGACGCCGCGGCCGAATGCGTGAACCCGGCGCGCGCCAGCACCGTGCGCGGCCCGGCCCGTCCCGCCTGGTGCACGCTCCTGTGTGCACTCGGTGCATGCCGCCGCCGCCTGATGCCGTAAACCCGGTCCACGGTTGCTCCTGTGCACCACCCGACAGCCCAAAGATCGGTAGCTCCGTTTTTGTCCGTTTTTCCACCGTTTTGAACGCCGTTTTCGCCGTTGGGATCGTTATTTCCGTGGCTTTCTTGGCATGGCTGTAGAGTACCGGGACTTTGGATAGCGCGCCGACCACACAGATGGCTTGGAGCAGAGAATTGCCTTGGGCATGTTGCATTTGAGTTTACAGTGGATGCCGGGTTGATTCGGATCAACGCGGAAGCTCCAGCTCGATTCGGGGTTTTTCCGGGCTTTGTGGGCCGATTGAGGATGAGATAGGGAATTTCCGACTTCACCGTGGAGCGCAGGAAATTCAGGAACACTTGGAACAGGTGTACTTTCAGATTACAGCGAGGTTCGGGAGGTTCCGGACTGACGCGGAGGACCCGGAGTCAAAAAGTGAGTCAGAACTGGCAATTTTGGAGCCGGTAATTGATTTGAGCACCCCGACTCAACGGACGAGCTTTTTGAAGAGAAAAAGCTGTGGACACGTGTACTTTCGATTTACAGCGAGGTTCGGGAGGTTCCGGACTGACGCGGAGGACCCGGAGTCAAAAAGTGAGTCGGAACTGGCAATTTTGGAGCCGGTAATTGATTTGAGCACCCCGACTCAACGGACGAGCTTTTTGAAGAGAAAAAGCTGTGGACACGTGTACTTTCGATTTACAGCGAGGTCCAGGAGGTTCCGGACTGACGCGGAGGACCCGGAGGCAAAAAGTGAGTTGGAACTGGCAATTTTGGAGCCGGTAATTGATTTGAGCACCCCGCCTCAACGGATGAGCTTTTTGGAGAGAAAAAGCTGTGAGCGCGTGTATTTTCGATTTACAGCGGAGTTCGGGAGGTTCCGGGCAGCGGCGGAGAGCCCGAAGGCAAAAAGTGAGTTGGAGTTGGAGATTTTGGAGTTAATTAATTAATGGATTTAATTAATAAAGCTTTTGCTTTATAAAAGCACCAGCCACCCCTCCTCTGCAGCAGGAAGAAAGAAAGAAAGAAAAAGAGAAAGAAAGAAAGGAAAAGAAAAGAGAGGAAAAGGAAAAAGAAAAGAAAGAAAAGGGATTGGAGCTTCTTGGATTTTTGGACTCGCCGTTGGAGGCCGCGTGGAGCTCGTGGGCGTGCAGCGTGCGACAACGAGGTAAGTAATTTCAGTTTTTGGGGTTTTTTCGGTGTTTTGGAGCTTTGAGGATTTTTAATTGGTGTTTAAAAATCATGAAAAATATGGATTCTTGGATTTTTGGGATTTTTGGATTTTATCGGATTTTTTCGGGGCTTTTCTTGGATTTGCCGTCGCCGGCGGCCGCGCGCGCGCGCAACGGCGCACGCGCGGCCCCAGGGTACTGCTATTGGCAGCACCCTGCGGCGACTTGCCGCTGGGCGCGGCGCCGCGTGCAGCAAAGGGAAGCACGCGGCGCTGCCTGGCCGCGCGCAGGCGCGCGCGGCAGGGCCGCGCGCGTGCGCGCGGCACCTCCTGGCCGCGCGCAGGGGCGCGCGGCAGGGCCGCGCGCGTGGGCGCGGCATCTCCTGGCCGTGCGCGGGTGCGCGCGGCAGGGCCGCGCGCAGGGGCGCGCGGCAGGGCCGCGCGCGGGCCTGTGCGAGCCGCGCGGGCCGCGCGCGGGCCTGCGCAGGCGCGCGGCCGCGCGCAGCGCAGTGGGCTGCGCGCGGGCCCGCGCACAGCGCCTCTGGGCGCTGCGCGCAGCGCCGCTGGGCACCGCGCGCAGCGCCGCTGGGCGCTGTGCGCAGCGCCGCTGGGCGCTGCACGGTGCGCTCCGGCACCGCGCAGCAGGTCGCTGCGCGGCGCCGCTTGGTTGGGCGCCGTGCGGCGGGCCTCCCTCGTCGCGCGGCTGGATTTTCGCCGCTCGGCGTGCTCCCGGGACAGCGGTGGCGCCTCGGTTTGCGTGCCGGCACCGTTTTTCGCCGTCAACCGTTGTTTCCCACCGTCGGCCGCTGTTTTTGCGCAGTTTTTCGCCGTTTTTCGCGAGCAGGTTGCGAGCAGTTTCGCAAGCGGTTCCGCTGTTTCGCTCGCTGTTTTTGCGCAGTTTTTCGCCGTTTTTCGCGAGCAGGTTGCGAGCAGTTTCGCAAGCGGTTTCGCTGTTTTCGCTCGCTGTTTTTGCGCAGATTTTCGCCGTTTTTCGCGAGCAGGTTGCGAGCAGTTTCGCAAGCGGTTTCGCTGTTTTCGCTCGCAGATTTAGCGCAGTTTCGCGCAGGTTTTCTCGCAGGTTTCCGCCGTTTTTCGCGAGCAGTTTGCGAGCGGTTTAGCGCGTTTTTCGAGCAGATTTCGCGAGCGGTTTGAGCAGTTTTCGCTGGCTTTTCGCAAGCTATTTTTGAGCAGTTTTTGCGCCGACGGAGCTGCTTTCGCCGTCGGGCGCTGGTTTTCGCCGACGGGCTGTTTTTCGCCGTCGGGCGCTGATTTTCACTGACGGAGGCTGCTTTCGCCGTCGGATGCTCGGTTTTGACTGTGTGGTTTGATTTTGCGATTTCTTCGCTTCTGACAGCTTGCGGTGCGGTTTTTGCTTCCGCGGAGCTCGCGGTCGTGTGGTTGGTCGCCGCGTGCTCCGTTTTGCGTGCGGTTTCTGGCATCGGGCTTCGTGTTGCGTGCGGACCCCTTGGAGGCCAGGTAAGCCGCTGTGCCAATTGCAAGTGTCGACGAGCAATTGGTGGCTTTCTGAGGTGGGTTGGTTTTCTCTCCAAGTCTACGGACTTCCTTCTAATTCTATTGTGATAGGATTGCATGCTAGTTTAAGTGTTTTCTTGGAACTTAACTAGCACCCCCATCATATGTGCATGAGTTTGACCAGACCATTTGTGAACCTTAATTTGGGCTAGGTTCCTTTATGCTTTAGACATCCCGCACTTTTGTATCCTTCGGGACTTAGAGTTTTCTCGCCCGGGTAGTGGGCTGAGTGGTCAGAGTGTTGTGGGGCGGGTGTTGCACTCGGGCCCGGGGGGCCGAGTGGGGTCTGGTGGCTGGGTTAGGCCAGTGTTAGCATTTTGGGGAACCGTTTCAGATGAACGGTGGTCCCGGGGGTTTTTGTCACGCCCCGGGGGTTCGAATCGCGCGGAAGAGGAGCCACCGATGCCCCTGATTCAGCCATATATTTTTTTTTGTAAAACATTACTCCCCGGCGCGTGCACAGACCCGCCGCATACACAAATTCGCTCTGCAAATGAGCAGAGGCCCCTTTGTATATGCACGGCGTCTCAACTACAAAGTGTCTCACAAGGCGTAGTACATACAATCTCTAACCACATCAGTTGGGGTCTCGTACACATACAACCAAACAATTCACGTGACATTCTAGCATTCACTTAGAGCATAGAGGCCGGTGTTTTGAAAGTATAAATAATCACAAGGTTTTGAAAGCGGCATCCACACGATGCCCTCGTTTGTGAAAACAGTTCGTAAACACATAAATCCCACAAGGTTTATAAAGCTTGGTGCCCACACGACACCCACGTTTTAAAAATAGTTTTCGCAAACGGTTTTCTTTGTTTTTCATCGTTCAAAACGGCCAAGTAAGAGAGAACGTAGTATTCATTCAATTATTCAAAAAGAAAGGAAAGAAAAGGGCAACATCCACTTCGACCCCACGGGGGTGTCGCAATCCACAACTAGCTACCATGAATAATAAAAGAAAAGGGAAAGAAGAGTCACTGTATCTGAAGTCACCCATAAATCAGATCAGCACCCTAACGTCCTCACCGGCGCCCTAGCACTCGCCCCGGGACGAACCTGTCACGAAGTGGGAAGTCAGTGACTAGAAATAGCATGATAAGCGTAGTAAACAAAGATAAGGCAAACCACAAACACCGGAGCAACTATCCCTCCCATGCACCTTCCACCTTAACCACACCCTGTATCATTACGACATCGGGCACCTTCCCCGATGCCCACCGCCGAGCACCTGCCTCACAAAGCAACATCGGGCACCTTCCCCGATGCCCACCGCCGAGCACCTGCCTCGGCCGCCGAGCACCTGCCTCGACGTCACCGCTCACACCCCCCACCCATGGGGGCCCCCATTCCTAACGCCACCTCCGCGTGGGGTACACGGGTCAACGTACCACTTTTCCGGAAAAGCACACCCTTGCGGTGGCCAAACCGCGGGTGTGCGTGTAGCAAATTTGAGCCTCAGATTGACATTGAGTATCATAACATAACATAACAGGGTTAGTGCATAAACAGAAGGAGACTGACAATTCCACCTTGCCCCAACATGCTATTTCTAACAGTTAAACCCCATTCCCGAAACCCCCGGGAACGTACCCACCTTGTGTGCGTCGTCCTGCGTTCGTCCAGTCCGCGTCTGTGCTCCAGTCGCCCACAGCGTCCCGCACTCCTGAAGGAACATAGGCAAATCGAGACTTAGAAGTCCGAAACTTACAACGACTCCCTACAGCGTGCGGCGGAGTTCTTCGCACGGCACCGGCCCGTGCGACGAACACCCTGTCAGGGCGCAGCCCCGCGCGGCACCAGCCCGCGGGGCGCCCCTCCTGCGGGCGGCCCCGCGCGGCCGAGCGCCGCGCGGGCGCGCGGCCCGCGGTGCGCGACGGCGCCGGGCCTCCTCCCTCCTCGTGACCAACAAAAGAAAGAAAGAGGGAGATTCCCCCGAACGAAACGCGTCCGACTCACCTTGATGTGCGAAAGAGGAGGAAGAGAGGGATCGTCCGCTTGCCTCCACCGGTCCACCCTTGCGGTGTTCTTGGTTTCTCTTTGCCGGCGGCTACGAGGGAGGAAGAAAAAGAAAAGAGGCGGCCACCAAAAGAAAAATAAGAGGAACCCTAATCCTCTTTCCCTCACGGCTACATATATACACTAAGAGAATTAGGGTTTACCTTAAAAGGTGTGCGGCTGCCAACACGGATCCCGAGGCGTCTAAGGGGGACCCCAACTTCGAGAATTAATTCTGGTCAGACCGGGAGTCGGAAAAATAAACCGATCGCGCCCACGCGCTCCGTTCCGCGAGCTCTACCGCCTAAAATTATTTGCGGGCCCCGACGGTCTGTCCGGAAAAATGCCAAAAATGAGGCCCCCGGTCAGGCATTACAAGAAGAGGGTGACCAGAAGGGTTAAGGAAAAGCCGGGTCTTACAGTTTTCCTTTCCATTGTTCTTCTCGTCACCACCAGGTTGGGATCGTGGTGCACGTGTGTTAGCAGGACCTTGAACCCAGAACCTTTTTGGATAAATACATGATTTTAGTCAGCCAATGTTTCTTCCAAGCCTCGCAAGGTTGTCTGAGTCTGTTCTCGTCTGTTGGGACGAAGGCATCAGCTCTTCGAGGCTTGGGCATAAAACTTGATTTCAAAGGGTTTTCCTAAAAGAGACTAAAAATCATTAAAAAGATGGATTTCTCTCAGATCGAATGGTTTTCTGAAATAAATGACATGGTTTCTTATAAACTTATCCACCCGAGCGGATTCGAGTGATCTGGGTTCTAAGGGCTGCTTTCTCTCCTGGGGACGTAGATGTTAGTCTCCCTGGGTTTCGGACCCTTCGTAGATCTGGCCGTGGAGTAGCTCCGGCCGTGAGTTGAGTGTTGAGTTCAGTGGAGTTGTGTTGTGGGAGCCGTGGGAGAGGCGGTGGTCCCAGCTGTGTAGTACCTTCGTTGAGTGGGTCTGTGTTGTGAGATTGAGTCGTGGAGGGTTCTCCGACTGAGTTTGTGCTTTGAGCATCGAGATACCGATCTGTTTGATCGAGGACCACAGCCTGCAGGAGCCACTTGTGAGACAGTGATACTGATGAGATACTTGAGTTCGGTGGGGTCGCACCCCTCGAACCACGCCCCGGGTGCGTTGATGATTCCGAGCCTGATGAGGCTGCGATGATGATACCGAGCCTGACGAGGCTGCGATGATGCGCCTAGTTCATATACTAGTGGTCGCTTGATACCCCTGGCCGTGCTACCATGGGGTCACTGTGTGAGATATCGAGTTTGTCCGTTGGGACACCCTGGTTGAAACACCAGGGGGCGCAGGCTTGACTCGACTGGACCCTGTGGGGCAGTCGCTGAGATTTGAGATACTCCGAGAGAGTGATGGCGTAGCATGTGTCATAGTAGAGCGTTTTGGACTTAGTACTTGTGACATATTGTCAGCAGTGAGTGACTGCATACCATCATCCATAGTCTCTTCTTATTGAGCATAGTAGATAGAGGCATGATAGCTGTAGATTCTTTTCCAGCTTATTTATATTTATCATCAGTCTTTTCTCTATCTTATGCCTCTGGTAGACTTAGTGGGCAGACCGTGGTTCTTGGAGACGGTACCCACTGAGAACTACTGTAGGATGTAGTTCTCACACCCTCTGTCGGTGACAGGTTGCTGAGGCTTTCTTCCGTTCCTGCTGTGCTTGACTGGACGGACCGAGGACAGGGAGTCGCGTGATAGTTCCCTACCAGCATTGTTACTTTAGAGAGAGGTAGATGTACCATCCGGGATTGTGGGAGTTGGTTATGTTTCCTGTTTAGCTATCTCCCATTTGGATTTGTAGATGTTGTATAGGTGCACTTCTTTTTGTATCATCTGATTTTGGGAGATAGGCTATGAGTTGTAGCAGCTTGTAGTTGAGAAAAATTTTATAGTACAGCTTTTATCCGCTCTGATATCTGTGTAGCTGTAGTTTTGTCTTTTGCAGGCTAGACGCTGCGTCTGTACGGCAGTTTCCGTACAGATGGCGGATCTGTTAGCGAGCCCGGGTCGCAGTTTCGACCCCGGGGCGTGACAGATTAGAGTGGTATCAGAGCCTAGGTTATAGGTCATTGAGGACTTAGAAACCCTAGGCTTGTGGTTGGACATTAGGATGACTACGAGAGAGTCGTGACTTTTAGCGAGAGTCCAGATTGAGTTTTTACCTCTTCCTCGGGTTGGGACGAGTGATTTGATATGTTATTCTCTCAAAGTGATTATGTTGGCTGCAGACAACATAATACTTTAGGAAGGATAACAAATTTTAGACTCTCGCTGGATTGGGTCGTATGGTGGTTGTGTCCTGATGTGTGTTTTTGTTTCAGTTACTTGCGATGCCGCCGAGACGTCGTGCAGCGACGAGCGGGCGTTTGGCCTCAGCTGAGGAGCCCGGACGGCGGGCTGCCGAGCAGGCTAGGCAGGGTGAGGTTGTAATAACCGCGGCTTTATTTGCCTTTCTAGACCTTCTTTTAAAATTCTTGTAAATCCACTTTTCGACTAAGGGGTCCGGGGGTGAATTATTTTTCTTTATCTCTGGGCAGACTGTCGGGGCTCGCGGGTATTTTTAGACAATAAAGCTCGCGAAATGGATTTCGGCGGCGCGATCGGATCTGGATTCTGACCCCGGAATCTCCCAGAATAAATTCCGGAAGTTGGCAGCAGTTCAGGCGACTTACACGTTCTTCGAGGCGGACCGGACCCAGGTTCGCACCCAAACTCATTTCGCCGAGATTGATTTGTATTTTGGGACTTAGGGTTAAGTTCCCGTGTACGGAGGCGGCTAATATTAATACGTATGTGTTGGGTTTAGTTTTGGAGTTTTCCTACCGTTCCTCTCACCCAAACCCTCCTCTTCCCACCGATCGGCGCGAGGCACCGCGGCGGAGCAATCGAGGAACGGGAAGAACACCGCACACCTCCGGAACCGGGCACGCAAGAACGGGATAATCCTCGTCTCTCCCTCCCTCTTCATCGGCGAGTCGGAGGCGCTTTGGTTCGGTGAGTTTTTATTATCTTTTTAGCTAGGGTTTTCTTCCGGATCGTCGCACGGGAAGGGGGGGGGGGGGAAGACGGTTCACCCCGGCCGGCCGCACCACCGCCGTCGCGAGGCACCCTTGCGCGCAGGGCTAGGGCACCGGGCGTGCGGGTCTGGCACCCGCGCGGGCCCGGGCGCCGCGCGGGGTCATCCGTGCGTGCGGGTCTGGCACCCGCGCGGGCCTGGGCGCCGCGCGGGGTCGCCCGTGCGTACGGGTCTGGGCGCCCGCGCGGAGCCTGGGCGCCGCGCGGGGTCGCCCGTGCGTGCGGGTCTGGCACCCGCGCGGGCCTGGGCGCCGCGCGGGGTCGCCCGTGCGTGCGGGCTGGGCGCCCGCGCGGAGCCTGGGCACCGCGCGGGGCCGCCCGTGCGTGCGGGCTGGGCGCCGCGCAGGGCAGCCCGTGCGTGCGGGCTGGGCGCCCATGCTGGACCTGGGCGCCGCCGCGGTCAGGGAGCCGTGCGGGCAACACACCGCACGGAGCCTGATACGCGTGCGGCCACCGCGGCAGCACGGTCGCCGCCGCCTCGGGTTTCCGACTCGGCCGCCGCCGCCGCCGTCGAACCCGGGAGCCCGTTCCACGACGGGACCCGAGTATCTGTTCTTGTTCCTTGTTTTACGTTGGGTAGTCGCTGACTTCTTCCCGGTGGATCTTTTGCAGTTTTGGGGAGCGCACCGGGACACGGGGGTTAGCGCATTGTTCATCGCTCGTAAAGGTGGGTTTTTACTCTTAAGTCTTAACATTTAATTCTATCATGGTGGACGGGGTCATCCATAAGTGTACTTGGGTTAAACCTGGTAGGGAGGCATCATTTATTCGTCATGGCTTTACGGTGCCCGTGATTAGACATACATATTGGTTCATGTCGCTCTCATGCACGTATGGGAGTATGCTGTGATTATATATATACTGTTTCATATAGTTCTCATGCACGTATGGGAGTATGCTGTGATTATATATATACTGTTTCATATAGTTCTCATGCACGTATAGGAGTATGCTGTGATTATATATATACTGTTTCATATAGTTCTCATGCACGTATAGGAGTATGCTGTGATTATATATATACTGTTTCATATAGTTCTCATGCACGGATATGTTTATGTTATTTCATACGGTTCATACATTGATATATATATATATATGGTTCACGGTTACTATGCTCGGCTGCAACACGCGCACCCGCGGTTTGGCCACCGCAAAGGGTGTGCTTTTCCGGAAAAGTGGTCCATGACCCGTGTATACCCACAGGACGGCGTGGGGCCTCTTTAGTTGTGGGGCATGTATGCGCCAAGGTGTGAGCGGTGCGACCCGTCGGTTTAGTTGTCCGACGTGGGAGCGGTGCGACCCGTCGGTTTAGTTGTCCGACGTGGGAGCGGTGCGACCCATTCGGTTTAGTTGTCCGACTTGGGCGCGGTGCGATTCGTCGGTTTAGTTGTCCGACGGGATCGGGTATTGCAGGTTTACAGGTGTTTGATTCTACTTTTCCCTTGCGGGGAGGGGTGGTTGCTCCGGATAGACTACGGTTGGACGTTTTCTTTACCTGCTTTATTATTATCTTTTATGACTAGTCGCTGACTTCCCACTTTGCGACAGGGTCCTACAGGGGGGAGAGTTAGGCGACGGCGAGGCCACGGCTAGAGGTGTTGGGTCTCAGGAGACCGGAACAGTATTTTACTCTTTACTTTCGCATTCCATTTATTATTTGTAGACTGTGGATGGTTCTCGATACCCTCGTGGGGTCGGTGTGGATGTCGGTACGGTGACAACTAAATTGTTTAGTTTTCTTTACATCTCTGTGGGCCGCTTTGGAAAATAAAATAGCAAATAAAAGAACAGATTGCGAAAACTACTATTTCAAAATTCGGGTGTCGTGTGGGCACCGTTTTCAAAACCTTGTGGATTTATGGTTTGCGAAAATGGATTTCAAAACCTAAGTGTCGTGTGGGCACTGTTTTCAAACCCTGAGTTTATGTTGCTTTCGAAAAAGGGTTTTCAAAATATGGGTGCCGGGTGGGCGCCGTTTCAACAATTGTGGGTTTTATCCTTTCAAACTAATCGGCCGTTAGTTTATTCTGCACCTTGTGAATGGTTATACGTTTGGTTTGTTGTGATTGAATGTTTACTCGTTATTGAACATTGTACAAACCGCGACGCCGTGCATATACAGGGGAGACTCTGTCCGTTTGTAGAGTGATCCTGTATATGCGGCGGATCTGGGTACGCGCCGGGGAAGAAGGTTTTCAAAAAAAAAAAATACATACCCTTTTGTAATCCGTTTCCGCTAAATTAATCCCCCGGGGCGTGACAGAGGTACAGGATCTGCGGGCTCAGGGGGCCCAGATGTCGGAGGCGTTGCGGCGCCAGGAGAAGAACATGGAGCGTGTGTTGCGCATGTTTGAGCTGAGAGCATCTCCCGGGGTATCGCCAGTAGTACTCCAGCCGCGACATTGTCGATTTCGACCCTGGTCACACCACTGATGGTGCAGGAGTAGCGAGAGGTTGCCAACCGGTTATTCTACTTCATCCAGTCCCATCCCCTGCAGATTTTGGGATTTAAGTTGGGGGCCTTGGGAGGCCGAGAACTGGATCGCTGCTATGGAAAAGCTGTTCAAGGATTGTTCATCCAGGAGAAGCATCAGGGCGCTTGATCTTGCGCCTTTCGTTTGGGACGCCGAGAGTTGGTGGCATCGGGTTCGACCTGTTGGACCACCGAGAGCGAGTTTCCGCGATGGTTGAGCAGTGGGCACCTTGACACCCAGGTTGAGGCTTCGGGGTCAGTTATGTTGAAAGGGGACTGCACCTGGATATCTATCTCGTTGTGTATTCTCGGCGAGGGCCGACCGTAGATGCAGCGATTGGGCATGTGCGATGGATTGACCGAGGATCACTGAACACGTCCAGGAGGGACGGAGATCGAGGGACCAGCTCCAGAGAGAGAGTCTTCCAGTGTTGCCTGATTTCGGGATAGTGGAGTGGATCGAGGTTGCCATGGTGCCAGCCTCAGGATCATGTGTCTCAGAGGAGACAGAGACCTGGAGGTTCTCGGCAGTTGAGGCGCTAGGATACTGGATTGGAGACCGAGTTAGTGGTCGGCATTGTTATGGAACCTTGCAGCCGGGGCTGTGCCCGGTTAGTGTTCAGAACCCGGTAGGGGCTTTTTGAACTTGCCTTGCGGTCAAGTGGATTGACTGAGGCCTGTGATTGTTAGTATTTGAAGGATCGAGTTCTCCAGCTGTGTTGAACGGGTTAGCAGCCGGGCCCGTCGTGGACATTTGGATTTATTTCCGAGGTGGCTTAGAGCTTCAAGATCACTGGAGGATTGTGCAGCAACTCCCAAGAGGGGAGATGTTGGTTGCCTAATCGAGAGATGTACCTGTGGAACTTGATTGTTTTGGTTGCTGAGGAGCAACGGAGGATTTTTGCCTTTTGGAGACTTCGATCTTTTGGAAGCCACCAGCCGCAGAGGTTTATGTTTATAGACTTGAGTTTACGCGGGGAGTTTGGACCGTGATTTTCGTCTGATAGGAGGAAGTGTAATTGAATCCTCGAACTTTATCGGCTTTTCTGCGTTGGAGTCGAACAAGGATTTGAGCTATCAGATGCAACCGAAGAAATTCTTGCTTTTGGAGTTATGGAATTTACGGTTGGTTTTACCCAGTGAAGGTTCGGTGGTGCCAGTATGTTGAGTTAGAGCGACCACCTGAGGGCCGAGAGGATGAGTTTGGGTCGCCGATTGGTGGGCGCCAGGTTAGCGGATCGCTTGGTACTTGGTATGACTTCCTTTCCTGGTGATTGAGATCAGAGTTTTGCACCCCTACATGGTTGAGTTGGTGGATTGTGGTTTTGGGTGGCGGCCACAGCAGGGGCAGCTTCAACATCTCTCTCTTTGTTTTCCCGTTTTAACGCCGAAAATAGCAGCGGAATGGAAAAATTTCGAAGGACTACTCCAGAAATGGAGGCGATGCGGAACCGGTTCATGTTTGATCGGGGTGAAGGCATCGGTCCTTTGGAAATTTCGGACTTTTCGCTATTTTCGGTTGCTTTTCTTTTGAGAGAGAGTTGGAGTTGATAATATTCCTGATGTGGGTTTCTTGTGGTAGGGTGTGTGTTTTGGTTTCGAGGACGAAACCTTTTGAAGGAGGGGAGAATGTAGAGTACCGGGACTTTGGATAGCGCGCCGACCACACAGATGGCTTGGAGCAGAGAATTGCCTTGGGCATGTTGCATTTGAGTTTACAGTGGATGCCGGGTTGATTCGGATCAACGCGGAAGCTCCAGCTCGATTCGGGGTTTTTCCGGGCTTTGTAGGCCGATTGAGGATGAGATTGGGAATTTCCGACTTCACCGTGGAGCGCGGGAAATTCAGGAACACTTGGAACAGGTGTACTTTCAGATTACAGCGAGGTTCGGGAGGTTCCGGACTGACGCGGAGGACCCGGAGTCAAAAAGTGAGTCGGAACTGGCAATTTTGGAGCCGGTAATTGATTTGAGCACCCCGACTCAACGGAGGAGCTTTTTGAAGAGAAAAAGCTGTGGACACGTGTACTTTCGATTTACAGCGAGGTTCGGGAGGTTCCGGACTGACGCGGAGGACCCGGAGTCAAAAAGTGAGTCGGAACTGGCAATTTTGGAGCCGGTAATTGATTTGAGCACCCCGACTCAACGGACGAGCTTTTTGAAGAGAAAAAGCTGTGGACACGTGTACTTTCGATTTACAGCGAGGTCCGGGAGGTTCCGGACAGACGCGGAGGACCCGAAGGCAAAAAGTGAGTTGGAACTGGCAATTTTGGAGCCGGTAATTGATTTGAGCACCCCGCCTCAACGGATGAGCTTTTTGGAGAGAAAAAGCTGTGAGCGCGTGTATTTTCGATTTACAGCGGAGTTCGGGAGGTTCCAGGCAGCGGCGGAGAGCCCGAAGGCAAAAAGTGAGTTGGAGTTGGAGATTTTGGAGTTAATTAATTAATGGATTTAATTAATAAAGCTTTTGCTTTATAAAAGCACCAGCCACCCCTCCTCTGCAGCAGGAAGAAAGAAAGAAAGAAAAAGAGAAAGAAAGAAAGGAAAAGAAAAGAGAGGAAAAGGAAAAAGAAAAGAAAGAAAAGGGATTGGAGCTTCTTGGATTTTTGGACTCGCCGTTGGAGGCCGCGTGGAGCTCGTGGGCGTGCCGCGTGCGACAACGAGGTAAGTAATTTCAGTTTTTGGGGTTTTTTCGGTGTTTTGGAGCTTTGAGGATTTTGAATTGGTGTTTAAAAATCATGAAAAATATGGATTCTTGGATTTTTGGGATTTTTGGATTTTATCGGATTTTTTCGGGGCTTTTCTTGGATTTGCCGTCGCCGGCGGCCGCGCGCGCGCGCAACGGCGCACGCGCGGCGCCAGGGTACTGCTATTGGCAGCACCCTGCGGCGACTTGCCGCTGGGCGCGGCGCCGCGTGCAGCAAAGGGCAGCACGCGGCGCTGCCTGGCCGCGCGCAGGGGCGCGCGGCAGGGCCGCGCGACAGGGCCGCGCGCGTGCGCGCGGCATCTCCTGGCCGCGCGCGGGTGCGCGCGGCAGGGCCGCGCGCGGGGGCGCGGCACCTTCTGGCCCCGCGCAGGCGCGCGCGGCAGGGCCGCGCGCGTGCGCGCGACATCTCCTGGCCGCGCGCGGGTGCGCGCGGCAGGGCCGCGCGCAGGGGCGCGCGGCAGGGCCGCGCGCATGCGGGCGGCACCTTCTGGCCGCGCGCAGGCGCGCGCGGCAGTGCCGCGCGCAGGGGCGCGCGGCAGGGCCGCGCGCGGGCCTGCGCGGGCCGCGCGGGCCGCGCGCGGGCCTGCGCAGGCGCGCGGCCGCGCGCAGCGCAGCGGGCTGCGCGCGGGCCCGCACGCAGCGCCTCTGGGCGCCGCGCGCAGCGCCGCTGGGCGCCGCGCGCAGCGCCGCTGGGCGCCGCGCGCAGCGCCGCTGGGCGCCGCGCGCAGCGCCGCTGGGCGCTGCACGGTGCGCTCCGGCACCGCACAGCAGGTCGCTGCGCGGCGCCGCTTGGTTGGGCGCCGTGCGGCGGGCCTCCCTCGTCGCGCGGCTGGATTTTCGCCGCTCGGCGTGCTCCCGGGACAGCGGTGGCGCCTCGGTTTGCGTGCCGGCACCGTTTTTTGCCGTCAACCGTTGTTTCCCACCGTCGGCCGCTGTTTTTGCGCAGTTTTTCGCCGTTTTTCGCGAGCAGGTTGCGAGCAGTTTCGCAAGCGGTTCCGCTGTTTCGCTCGCTGTTTTTGCGCAGTTTTTCGCCGTTTTTCGCGAGCAGGTTGCGAGCAGTTTCGCAAGCGGTTTCGCTGTTTTCGCTCGCTGTTTTTGCGCAGATTTTCGCCGTTTTTCGCGAGCAGGTTGCGAGCAGTTTCGCAAGCGGTTTCGCTGTTTTCGCTCGCAGATTTCGCGCAGTTTCACGCAGGTTTTCGCGCAGGTTTCCGCCGTTTTTCGCGAGCAGTTTGCGAGCGGTTTAGCGCGTTTTTCGAGCAGATTTCGCGAGCGGTTTGAGTAGTTTTCGCTGGCTTTTCGCAAGCTGTTTTTGAGCAGTTTTTGCGCCGACGGAGCTGCTTTCGCCGTCGGGCGCTGGTTTTCGCCGACGGGCTGTTTTTCGCCGTCGGGCGCTGATTTTCGCTGACGGAGGCTGTTTTCGCCGACGGAGTGTCACGCCCCGGGGGATTAATTTAACGGAAACGGATTACAAAAGGTATGTATTTATTTTTTTTTGAAAACCTTCTTCCCCGGCGCGTGCCCAGATCCGCCGCATATACAGGATCACTCTACAAACGGACAGAGTCTCCCCTGTATATGCACGGCGTCGCGGTTTGTACAATGTTCAAAACGAGTAAACATTCAATCACAACAATCCAAACGTATAACCATTCACAATGTGCAGAATAAACTCACGGCCGATTAGTTTGAAAGGATAAAACCCACAATTGTTGAAACGGCGCCCATCCGGCATCCATATTTTGAAAACCCTTTTTCGAAAGCAACATAAACTCAGGGGTTTGAGAAACAGTGCCCACACGACACTTAGGTTTTGAAATCCATTTTCGCAAACCATAAATCCACAAGGTTTTGAAAACGGTGCCCACACGGCACCCGAGGTTTGAAATAGTAGTTTTCGCAATGTGTTCTTTTATTTGCTATTTTATTTTCCAAAGCGGCCCACAGAGATGTAAAGAAAACTAAACAATTCAGTTGTCACCGTACCGACATCCACACCGACCCCACGAGGGTATCGAGAACCATCCACAGTCTACAAATAATAAATGGAATGCGACAGTAAGAGGTAAAGTACTGTTCCGGTCTCCTGGGACCCAGAATTTCTAGCCGCGGCCTCACCGTCGCCTAACTCTCCCTCCTGTAGGACCCTGTCGCAAAGTGGGAAGTCAGCGACTAAACAAAAGTGATAAAAGTAAAGCAGGTAAAGAAAACGTCCAACCGTAGTCTATCCGGAGCAACCACCCTCGCAAGGGAAAAGTAGAATCAAACACCTGTAAACCTGCAATACCCGATCCCGTCGGACAACTAAACCGACGAATCGCACCGCGCCCAAGTCGGACAACTAAACCGACGAATCGCACCGCGCCCAAGTCGGACAACTAAACCGAATGGGTCGCACCGCTCCCACGTCGGACAACTAAACCGACGGGTCGCACCGCTCGCACCTTGGCGCATACATGCCCCACAACTAAAGAGGCCCCACGCCGTCCTGTGGGTATACACGGGTCATAGACCACTTTTCCGGAAAAGCGCACCCTTTGCGGTGGCCAAACCGCGGGTGCGCGTTCTGCAGCCTCGAGCAAAGTAACCATAGTACCACATAACCGAGCAAAGTAAGCATAGTACCACATAACCGAGCAACGTAACCATAGTACCACAAAACTACCATGTTAGCACAATTAATCACTTATATTAAACAAGGTACGATTGCCGGAAACCCGACGCTAAAACCCAAAGCAAAAACCCACCTGCAAAAACGGTGACCCCCGCTCAGCTCCTCCGCGTCCCGGTGCGCTCGCCCGGACCCACACGGACCTGCCGAGGGAAAATTAGTAACTCGGAACTCGAAAAGTAATACAAACCGCAAGGCCCTCCCGGTCGGTGGCGGGGCACGGCCCGCCGATCTGGAGATGGCGGCGGCGACGTCCCCCGGCGAGGGCGAAGGCACGGACGGCCCCGTGCGGCTCCCCGACTCACCGTCCGCATGCGGGGCTGCGCACGCGCCCAGCCCCGTGCGGGCTCACCACCCGCATGCGGGGCTGCGCACGCGCCCAGCCCCGAGCGGGTTCACCCCCCGCAAGCGGGGCTGCGCGCGTGCCCGGCCCCATGCGGGCTCCCCACCCGCATGCGGGGCTGCGCACGCACCCAGCCCCGTGCGGGTTCCCCCCCCGTAAGCGGGGCTGCGCGCGTGCCCGGCACCATGCGGGCTCCCCACCCGCATGCGGGGCTGCGCACGCGCCCAGCCCCGTGCGGGCCGCACGGGCGCGCCGCCCGCATGGGGGCTGCGCACGGGCGCCGGATTCCGGGGAATCCGTCGCCTGTGCCCCCGTTTCCCCCTCCCCCAAAAGCAAGAAAAACAAGAAAGCCAAGAACGGCGAAACTACGCCTCACCTCGGTTACGTCGTCGGAGGTTGTAAGGGGAGGGATCGCCTCGTTCCTGTGTGCCCGATTCCGGAGGTGTGCGGTGTTCTTCCCGTTCCTCGATCGCTCCGCCGCGGTGCCTCGCGCCGATCGGTGAGAAGAGGAGGGTTTGGGTGAGAGGAACGGTAGGGGAACTCCAAAACTAAACCCAACACATACGTATTAATATTAGCCGCCTCCGTACACGGGAACTTAACCCTAAGTCCCAAAATACAAATCAATCTCGGCGAAATGAGTTTGGGTGCGAACCTGGGTCCGGTCCGCCTCGAAGAACGTGTAAGTCGCCTGAACTGCTGCCAACTTCCGGAATTTATTCTGGGAGATTCCGGGGTCAGAATCCAGATCCGATCGCGCCGCCGAAATCCATTTCGCGAGCTTTATTGTCTAAAAATACCCGCGAGCCCCGACAGTCTGCCCAGAGATAAAGAAAAATAATTCACCCCCGGACCCCTTAGTCGAAAAGTGGATTTACAAGAATTTAAAAGAAGGTCTAGAAAGGCAAATAAAGCCGCGGTTATTACACCACTCACCTCTAAAAAACGAGTTTCGTCCTCGAAACTCAAACCCGGGTGGTGGTGAAGAGGTCGGGGTAGCACTCCCTCATCTTAGATTCCAGCTCCCATGTTGCTTCTCGTTCTTCCTGGTTGCTCCAGAGCACCTTCACGTAGGGGATGACTCGGTTCCGCAGTGCTTTGCTTTCTCTTGCTAGGATACGCACGGGGGTTTCCTCGAAGCTTAGATCCTCCTTGAGCTCGAATGTGGAGACGTCCAACACGTGTGACGGGTCGGATAGGTATTTCCGGAGCATGGACACGTGGAAGACGTTGTGGACCCGGTCGAGGTTAGGGGGTAGGGCAAGGCGGTACGCCACTGGGCCTATGCGCTCCAAGATCTCAAAAGGCCCCACAAACCGTGGGCTCAACTTGCCCTTCAGCCCGAAACGCTTAATCCCTCTGGATGGCGAGACCCGTAAGAACACGTGTTTCCCCCACTTGAAATTCCAAATCGCGGCGCCGTCGGTCTGCGTAGCTCTTCTGTCGGCTTGGGCGGTCAGTAACCGCCGCCTGATGAGGCGCACCTTCTCCTCAGTCTCTTCCACCAAGTCGGGTCCCAGGAATTTCCGTTCCCCTAAGTCGTCCCAACAGATCGGGGATCGGCAGCGTCTCCCATACAAAGCTTCGTAGGGTGCCATCTGGATGCTGGCCTGGTAGCTATTGTTGTAGGCGAATTCCACGAGGGGTAGGTAGCGCGCCCAACCGACTCCCCAGTCAAGTACACAGGCGCGCAGCAGGTCCTCGAGGGTCTGAATCACTCGCTCCGACTGTCCGTCCGTCTGAGGGTGGAAAGCTGTGCTGAAGTGTAGCTTGGTCCCCAGGGCTTGCTGTAGACTTTGCCAAAACTTCGAGACGAAGCGGGTGTCTCTATCCGAGGTGATCGATGTCGGCACTCCGTGCAGTCTCACGATCTCGCTGAGGTAGACTTGAGCCAACTGCTCTCTGGTCCAGGTTGTGTGGATGGGTAGGAAATGAGCTGCCTTGGTTAGCCGGTCCACAATGACCCAGATCGAGTCGTGCCCCTGCTGTGAACGTGGGAACCCGGTGACGAAGTCCATAGTGATCTGATCCCACTTCCACATCGGCACCGGTAAGGGCTGTAATTTTCCTGCAGGCCGCTGATGCTCTGCTTTTATCTGCTGGCATACCAGGCAGTGAGCTACGTGTCGTGTCACATCCCCCTTCAACTTGGGCCACCAGAAGGTCTGCTTGAGGTCCCTGTACATCTTCGTGCCCCCCCCGGATGCGCCGTATAAGGGGCGCGGTGTGCCTCTGTCAGAATCTCCTCCTTCAATTCCGGCGAATCCGGTACGTAGAAACGCCCACGGAACCGCAAGACACCGTCACTTCCCACTGCAAAGTCATTCTCCTGGTTCGGGTGGATCTTGTCTCGCACGAGCCGTAAGTGCGGGTCCGTCAGTTGTCCTTCTCGGATTTTCTCAAAAAACGTCGGCTTGACCACCAACGCCGTCAGTCGAGCAACAGTGCCCGCCGATACCACCTCCAACCTCAGTCGCGAGAATTCCGCGATCAGGGTGCTCTGCTCAGTTATCGCGCGGGCCGGCGTCTCCTCCGGTTGCCCCTTCCTGCTTAAAGCGTCCGCCACCACGTTTGCCTTCCCGGGGTGGTATTGGATTGTTAGATCGTAATCCTTCAACAATTCAAGCCACCGCCTCTACCGCAAATTTAGCTCCTTTTGGGTGAACAGATACTTGAGACTTTGGTGGTCTGAAAAGACGTTACAGTGGACACCAAAGAGGTAGTGTCTCCATAACTTTAGAACGAAGACCACTGCAGCCAGTTCCAAATCATGAATCGGGTAGTTCTTTTCGTAATCCTTCAGCTGCCTGGATGCATAGGCTATTACCTTCCCCTGTTGCATCAAAACACCCCCAAGTCCGATTCTCGATGCGTCGCAGTACACTTCATAATCCTCTCCGGGCGTGGGTAGCACTAAAGCACCGGATCCCATCAGAACTCCGCAGTTAAGTGTCCTTGGGCGAGAGTAGTACTAGGATGGGTGACCCCCTGGGAAGTCCTCCTTTTAAGTTCTTCGAAGCTCTCTTGGCACTTAGCCGTCCATAGAAACTTTTCCCCTTTCTTGGTCAACCGGTTTAAAGGGGCCGCAATCTTCGAGAAACCCTCGACGAAGCGCCTATAATATCCCGCCAGTCCCAAGAAGCTGCGGATCTCCGTCACTGTCGTCGGTGGTTGCCAGTCGATCACCGATTCCACCTTCTTGGGGTCCACAGCGATTCCCTCTGCCGAGATCACGTGCCCTAGGAAACCCACCTCTCGTAGCCAGAATTCACACTTCTTGAGCTTCGCGAACAGCCTCTGTTCCCTGAGGGTTTGGAGAATCGTTCGTAAGTGGTCCTCGTGCTCCTCGTCGGTAGATGAATAGATCAGACGGAACCGCCCTAAGATTTCAGACAGACGACGGGCTCGACCCGCCCGGCAACCCTACCGTTCCGTCCATCTTGATCGAAATTAGTATGAGTACGCCTGCTCCTCGACTTGGAGTTCCCCGATATGACGCCACTGGTTCGCGGACCACCTCTGACGGTGTTGAGCAGTCAGCAACCAAAGTCTTGCGATGCGTCGAGGTACCCCGGTCCTACTACCAAACCCGGACCGACGGCCCTTAAATGCCCAGACTAACCCGACAACAAAGGGGGAGGCCACACTAATACCCTTACAAAAACTCCGGGATGTGCCAATCCAACTAGCCGGGTCACCGCCTACAAGTAATCCTCCTTTGAAAACGATGAACCCACCCGTCGCAAACACAGACTACTTCCGCCCGTCACCAACACGGCTACTAGCTCGGAGTATAACCACCATCCCGGATTCTCCGCTCCGGCTGTCCGTCCTACCGAGGCGACGGTCAAAACTAAAGCTAGGTTTCAGCTCTGAGACCTACCACAAGGTCTACCCCATAGAGAAAGCTGAAAGCAGGGCATCCTAGCCGAAAGTAACCGATGCCAGAGCGCCATGCAGTCAACAACCCCTCGCCGATCAGTACTCCTTCACAATCACTAAACTCGCAACCCAAATCCTCAAGGCTATACCTTGGTTATGGGAAGCTGGCGACGACAACCAAGGAATACGGTCCTACCTCCGTCTTGGTGCCGAAGGGGTGCGACACTCTGGTTAAACCCCTACCGCTCGGTCCCAATTAATTGCCCCTCCAATCACCATGCACCGAACCGAGCTGCACACCCCCAGACCAAACGCTCCCTTTCCCAACTAGGAGTATTCTAAGCTCTAGGCCTGCTCACCCAAAATCGAGCCCAAACGAACAAAATTTGCTAGCCCCGGGGGCCTCCTTTCTCAAATCAAAGGAGAACCCCAAGGCCCCATCTCGACGATTCCTACCACCATCGCAGTGTCTACCGCAAAAAGCCGAACTATGGGTGACAATCATAAGGGAAGAATCCTCATTCCCACCCATACCTTGTCCAAGATGCAAAAGAATCGGTCGACTATCTGCTGTAACTTAAACCCAGTAGACCTAGAAGGTACCATTTAGACAAGAGGCTACCCAGTTACTCACGACCGACAAACGGCCGACTCACTAACAAACACCGTCGGATTACTCAACCCCCAGTCGCCGTCACTAACGACAACCAGCACGTCGGCAGAGGGAGGGGTTCGAAAAACAAAAGCCGGCGCAACGATCTGCTGTGATAACAGCCGCACCAAGTGCATGAACAACGTCAGCAGGCCCACCGTGTCCCGTGCTGGTTGCTTAATCCATTAATTCCTAGCAACCATCAATACCCCGGTGGCAGCCGGCCTCGACCCCAGCCTCCAAACCAACACGACTAATCAAGCCAAAACAACACGACTACACAAGCACGCCGACCCAGCTAAACCGGGAAACAAAACTTAATCTGCAACCACACACAACACAAGTCAGCTCTAGCCTCCTGCTAGCATAGCACTCAAACAACTATCGAGAAAAGGGACCTATACTTTCCCCCCGGTCACTCGCGTTCTACTCTTCTATGCCATTCATTTTATTCATTTGTAGCTAAGTGAGGTATCTTTGTGGATGTCGGGCACAAACTGTTGTGATTGAAGAAAGTCTCTGATACCATCTTAATCTGTCACGCCCCGGGGGATTAATTTAACGGAAACGGATTACAAAAGGTATGTATTTATTTTTTTTTGAAAACCTTCTTCCCCGGCGCGTGCCCAGATCCGCCGCATATACAGGATCACTCTACAAACGGACAGAGTCTCCCCTGTATATGCACGGCGTCGCGGTTTGTACAATGTTCAAAACGAGTAAACATTCAATCACAACAATCCAAACGTATAACCATTCACAATGTGCAGAATAAACTCACGGCCGATTAGTTTGAAAGGATAAAACCCACAATTGTTGAAACGGCGCCCATCCGGCATCCATATTTTGAAAACCCTTTTTCGAAAGCAACATAAACTCAGGGGTTTGAGAAACAGTGCCCACACGACACTTAGGTTTTGAAATCCATTTTCGCAAACCATAAATCCACAAGGTTTTGAAAACGGTGCCCACACGACACCCGAGGTTTGAAATAGTAGTTTTCGCAATCTGTTCTTTTATTTGCTATTTTATTTTCCAAAGCGGCCCACAGAGATGTAAAGAAAACTAAACAATTCAGTTGTCACCGTACCGACATCCACACCGACCCCACGAGGGTATCGAGAACCATCCACAGTCTACAAATAATAAATGGAATGCGACAGTAAGAGGTAAAGTACTGTTCCGGTCTCCTGGGACCCAGAATTTCTAGCCGCGGCCTCACCGTCGCCTAACTCTCCCTCCTGTAGGACCCTGTCGCAAAGTGGGAAGTCAGCGACTAAACAAAAGTGATAAAAGTAAAGCAGGTAAAGAAAACGTCCAACCGTAGTCTATCCGGAGCAACCACCCTCGCAAGGGAAAAGTAGAATCAAACACCTGTAAACCTGCAATACCCGATCCCGTCGGACAACTAAACCGACGAATCGCACCGCGCCCAAGTCGGACAACTAAACCGAATGGGTCGCACCGCTCCCACGTCGGACAACTAAACCGACGGGTCGCACCGCTCGCACCTTGGCGCATACATGCCTCCAAACGTATAACCATTCACAATGTGCAGAATAAACTCACGGCCGATTAGTTTGAAAGGATAAAACCCACAATTGTTGAAACGGCGCCCATCCGGCATCCATATTTTGAAAACCCTTTTTCGAAAGCAACATAAACTCAGGGGTTTGAGAAACAGTGCCCACACGACACTTAGGTTTTGAAATCCATTTTCGCAAACCATAAATCCACAAGGTTTTGAAAACGGTGCCCACACGGCACCCGAGGTTTGAAATAGTAGTTTTCGCAATCTGTTCTTTTATTTGCTATTTTATTTTCCAAAGCGGCCCACAGAGATGTAAAGAAAACTAAACAATTCAGTTGTCACCGTACCGACATCCACACCGACCCCACGAGGGTATCGAGAACCATCCACAGTCTACAAATAATAAATGGAATGCGACAGTAAGAGGTAAAGTACTGTTCCGGTCTCCTGGGACCCAGAATTTCTAGCCGCGGCCTCACCGTCGCCTAACTCTCCCTCCTGTAGGACCCTGTCGCAAAGTGGGAAGTCAGCGACTAAACAAAAGTGATAAAAGTAAAGCAGGTAAAGAAAACGTCCAACCGTAGTCTATCCGGAGCAACCACCCTCGCAAGGGAAAAGTAGAATCAAACACCTGTAAACCTGCAATACCCGATCCCGTCGGACAACTAAACCGACGAATCGCACCGCGCCCAAGTCGGACAACTAAACCGAATGGGTCGCACCGCTCCCACGTCGGACAACTAAACCGACGGGTCGCACCGCTCGCACCTTGGCGCATACATGCCTCCAAACGTATAACCATTCACAATGTGCAGAATAAACTCACGGCCGATTAGTTTGAAAGGATAAAACCCACAATTGTTGAAACGGCGCCCATCCGGCATCCATATTTTGAAAACCCTTTTTCGAAAGCAACATAAACTCAGGGGTTTGAGAAACAGTGCCCACACGACACTTAGGTTTTGAAATCCATTTTCGCAAACCATAAATCCACAAGGTTTTGAAAACGGTGCCCACACGGCACCCGAGGTTTGAAATAGTAGTTTTCGCAATCTGTTCTTTTATTTGCTATTTTATTTTCCAAAGCGGCCCACAGAGATGTAAAGAAAACTAAACAATTCAGTTGTCACCGTACCGACATCCACACCGACCCCACGAGGGTATCGAGAACCATCCACAGTCTACAAATAATAAATGGAATGCGACAGTAAGAGGTAAAGTACTGTTCCGGTCTCCTGGGACCCAGAATTTCTAGCCGCGGCCTCACCGTCGCCTAACTCTCCCTCCTGTAGGACCCTGTCGCAAAGTGGGAAGTCAGCGACTAAACAAAAGTGATAAAAGTAAAGCAGGTAAAGAAAACGTCCAACCGTAGTCTATCCGGAGCAACCACCCTCGCAAGGGAAAAGTAGAATCAAACACCTGTAAACCTGCAATACCCGATCCCGTCGGACAACTAAACCGACGAATCGCACCGCGCCCAAGTCGGACAACTAAACCGAATGGGTCGCACCGCTCCCACGTCGGACAACTAAACCGACGGGTCGCACCGCTCGCACCTTGGCGCATACATGCCTCCAAACGTATAACCATTCACAATGTGCAGAATAAACTCACGGCCGATTAGTTTGAAAGGATAAAACCCACAATTGTTGAAACGGCGCCCATCCGGCATCCATATTTTGAAAACCTTTTTTCGAAAGCAACATAAACTCAGGGGTTGAGAAACAGTGCCCACACGACACTTAGGTTTTGAAATCCATTTTCGCAAACCATAAATCCACAAGGTTTTGAAAACGGTGCCCACACGGCACCCGAGGTTTGAAATAGTAGTTTTCGCAATCTGTTCTTTTATTTGCTATTTTATTTTCCAAAGCGGCCCACAGAGATGTAAAGAAAACTAAACAATTCAGTTGTCACCGTACCGACATCCACACCGACCCCACGAGGGTATCGAGAACCATCCACAGTCTACAAATAATAAATGGAATGCGACAGTAAGAGGTAAAGTACTGTTCCGGTCTCCTGGGACCCAGAATTTCTAGCCGCGGCCTCACCGTCGCCTAACTCTCCCTCCTGTAGGACCCTGTCGCAAAGTGGGAAGTCAGCGACTAAACAAAAGTGATAAAAGTAAAGCAGGTAAAGAAAACGTCCAACCGTAGTCTATCCGGAGCAACCTCCCTCGCAAGGGAAAAGTAGAATCAAACACCTGTAAACCTGCAATACCCGATCCCGTCGGACAACTAAACCGACGAATCGCACCGCGCCCAAGTCGGACAACTAAACCGAATGGGTCGCACCGCTCCCACGTCGGACAACTAAACCGACGGGTCGCACCGCTCGCACCTTGGCGCATACATGCCCCACAACTAAAGAGGCCCCACGCCGTCCTGTGGGTATTCACGGGTCATAGACCACTTTTCCGGAAAAGCGCACCCTTTGCGGTGGCCAAACCGCGGGTGCGCGTTCTGCAGCCTCGAGCAAAGTAACCATAGTACCACATAACCGAGCAAAGTAAGCATAGTACCACATAACCGAGCAACGTAACCATAGTACCACAAAACTACCATGTTAGCACAATTAATCACTTATATTAAACAAGGTACGATTGCCGGAAACCCGACGCTAAAACCCAAAGCAAAAACCCACCTGCAAAAACGGTGACCCCCGCTCAGCTCCTCCGCGTCCCGGTGCGCTCGCCCGGACCCACACGGACCTGCCGAGGGAAAATTAGTAACTCGGAACTCGAAAAGTAATACGAACCGCAAGGCCCTCCCGGTCGGTGGCGGGGCACGGCCCGCCGATCTGGAGATGGCGGCGGCGACGTCCCCCGGCGAGGGCGAAGGCACGGACGGCCCCGTGCGGCTCCCCGACTCACCGTCCGCATGCGGGGCTGCGCACGCGCCCAGCCCCGTGCGGGCTCACCACCCGCATGCGGGGCTGCGCACGCGCCCAGCCCCGAGCGGGTTCACCCCCCGCAAGCGGGGCTGCGCGCGTGCCCGGCCCCATGCGGGCTCCCCACCCGCATGCGGGGCTGCGCACGCACCCAGCCCCGTGCGGGTTCCCCCCCCGTAAGCGGGGCTGCGCGCGTGCCCGGCACCATGCGGGCTCCCCACCCGCATGCGGGGCTGCGCACGCGCCCAGCCCCGTGCGGGCCGCACGGGCGCGCCGCCCGCATGGGGGCTGCGCACGGGCGCCGGATTCCGGGGAATCCGTCGCCTGTGCCCCCGTTTCCCCCTCCCCCAAAAGCAAGAAAAACAAGAAAGCCAAGAACGGCGAAACTACGCCTCACCTCGGTTACGTCGTCGGAGGTTGTAAGGGGAGGGATCGCCTCGTTCCTGTGTGCCCGATTCCGGAGGTGTGCGGTGTTCTTCCCGTTCCTCGATCGCTCCGCCGCGGTGCCTCGCGCCGATCGGTGAGAAGAGGAGGGTTTGGGTGAGAGGAACGGTAGGGGAACTCCAAAACTAAACCCAACACATACGTATTAATATTAGCCGCCTCCGTACACGGGAACTTAACCCTAAGTCCCAAAATACAAATCAATCTCGGCGAAAAGAGTTTGGGTGCGAACCTGGGTCCGGTCCGCCTCGAAGAACGTGTAAGTCGCCTGAACTGCTGCCAACTTCCGGAATTTATTCTGGGAGATTCCGGGGTCAGAATCCAGATCCGATCGCGCCGCCGAAATCCATTTTGCGAGCTTTATTGTCTAAAAATACCCGCGAGCCCCGACAGTCTGCCCAGAGATAAAGAAAAATAATTCACCCCCGGACCCCTTAGTCGAAAAGTGGATTTACAAGAATTTAAAAGAAGGTCTAGAAAGGCAAATAAAGCCGCGGTTATTACACGGAGGCTGTTTTTCGCCGTCGGATGCTCGGTTTTGACTATGTGGTTTGATTTTGCGATTTCTTCGCTTCTGACAGCTTGCGGTGCGGTTTTTGCTTCCGCGGAGCGCGCGGTCGTGTGGTTGGTCGCCGTGTGCTCCGTTTTGCGTGCGGTTTCTGGCATCGGGCTTCGTGTTGCGTGCGGACCCCTTGGAGGCCAGGTAAGCCGCTGTGCCAATTGCAAGTGTCGACGAGCAATTGGTGGCTTTCTGAGGTGGGTTGGTTTTCTCTCCAAGTCTACGGACTTCCTTCTAATTCTATTGTGATAGGATTGCATGCTAGTTTAAGTGTTTTCTTGGAACTTAACTAGCACCCCCGTCATATGTGCATGAGTTTGACCAGACCATTTGTGAACCTTAATTTGGGCTAGGTTCCTTTATGCTTTAGACATCCCGCACTTTTGTATCCTTCGGGACTTAGAGTTTCCTCGCCCGGGTAGTGGGCTGAGTGGTCAGAGTGTTGTGGGGCGGGTGTTGCACTCGGGCCCGGGGGGCCGAGTGGGGTCTGGTGGCTGGGTTAGGCCAGTGTTAGCATTTTGGGGAACCGTTTCAGATGAACGGTGGTCCCGGGGGTTTTCCTTTCCACTGTTCTTCTCGTCACCACCAGGTTGGGATCGTGGTGCACGTGTGTTAGCAGGACCTTGAACCCAGAACCTTTTTGGATAAATACATGATTTTAGTCAGCCAATGTTTCTTCCAAGCCTCGCAAGGTTGTCTGAGTCTGTTCTCGTCTGTTGGGACGAAGGCATCAGCTCTTCGAGGCTTGGGCATAAAACTTGATTTCAAAGGGTTTTCCTAAAAGAGACTAAAAATCATTAAAAAGATGGATTTCTCTCAGATCGAATGGTTTTCTGAAATAAATGACATGGTTTCTTATAAACTTATCCACCCGAGCGGATTCGAGTGATCTGGGTTCTAAGGGCTGCTTTCTCTCTTGGGGACGTAGATGTTAGTCTCCCTGGGTTTCGGACCCTTCGTAGATCTGGCCGTGGAGTAGCTCCGGCCGTGAGTTGAGTGTTGAGTTCAGTGGAGTTGTGTTGTGGGAGCCGTGGGAGAGGCGGTGGTCCCAGCTGTGTAGTACCTTCGTTGAGTGGGTCTGTGTTGTGAGATTGAGTCGTGGAGGGTTCTCCGACTGAGTTTGTGCTTTGAGCATCGAGATACCGATCTGTTTGATCGAGGACCACAGCCTGCAGGAGCCACTTGTGAGACAGTGATACTGATGAGATACTTGAGTTCGGTGGGGTCGCACCCCTCGAACCACGCCCCGGGTGCGTTGATGATTCCGAGCCTGATGAGGCTGCGATGATGATACCGAGCCTGACGAGGCTGCGATGATGCGCCTAGTTCATATACTAGTGGTCGCTTGATACCCCTGGCCGTGCTACCATGGGGTCACTGTGTGAGATATCGAGTTTGTCCGTTGGGACACCCTGGTTGATACACCAGGGGGCGCAGGCTTGACTCGACTGGACCCTGTGGGGCAGTCGCTGAGATTTGAGATACTCCGAGAGAGTGATGGCGTAGCATGTGTCATAGTAGAGCGTTTTGGACTTAGTACTTGTGACATATTGTCAGCAGTGAGTGACTGCATACCATCATCCATAGTCTCTTCTTATTGAGCATAGTAGATAGAGGCATGATAGCTGTAGATTCTTTTCCAGCTTATTTATATTTATCATCAGTCTTTTCTCTATCTTATGCCTCTGGTAGACTTAGTGGGCAGACCGTGGTTCTTGGAGACGGTACCCACTGAGAACTACTGTAGGATGTAGTTCTCACACCCTCTGTCGGTGACAGGTTGCTGAGGCTTTCTTCCGTTCCTGCTGTGCTTGACTGGACGGACCGAGGACAGGGAGTCGCGTGATAGTTCCCTACCAGCATTGTTACTTTAGAGAGAGGTAGATGTACCATCCCGAATTGTGGGAGTTGGTTATGTTTCCTGTTTAGCTATCTCCCATTTGGATTTGTAGATGTTGTATAGGTGCACTTCTTTTTGTATCATCTGATTTTGGGAGATAGGCTATGAGTTGTAGCAGCTTGTAGTTGAGAAAAATTTATAGTACAGCTTTTATCCGCTCTGATATCTGTGTAGCTGTAGTTTTGTCTTTTGCAGGCTAGACGCTACGTCTGTACGGCAGTTTCCGTACAGATGGCGGATCTGTTAGCGAGCCCGGGTCGCAGTTTCGACCCCGGGGCGTGACAATGGCCACCTGGGACCTTCTTGGTCATTATTTTATTAGGTCGGGTGCTAATTTCGCCGACGCTCCGCGCCTCGACGAAATCGTCCGGGGCGTGCCGTCGGGTCTCTTTTCTCATCATTTCCGCCGTCGGGGCCTTCTTGGTCTAACCAGGGACGTCCCGAGTGGGCTACCGATTGAGGATTGAGTTTTGTTGGACTTTCCCGTCGAAAAGAGTAAAGTGGGTCTTGTGTTTTCAGATGTTAGTACACGCTTTTGACTATAGTTATCCGTGCGGACTTTCTTTAGGTCCAGACGCGCAGCGGGGGTGCGCGAAAGATTCGGGTGTTCCGATCTCTCTCCAAATAGGTGGGTACGGTTGCTGTAAATACAGCCAGTGCAGTAAGTGCATCTATCGTCATTAAAGTGCTCTCAATTTATCTAACAAAGTAGATGGACAGTTTAACCTTTCGCATAATCGTGTTTTTATCTAACAATTGAAGCGGCTGCGGTCGCATTGTTCATGACACGCCGATCTCGGCAAATCTGTTTTGGGATGCTGCACGTACACAGGCGGATTGGCCTCCGCATGGGTGTACTTTTCCGGAAGAGTGGTCTTGTATGACCCGTGTTCCTCACAAAAGTGTGGGTGCCGTGAGGACCCCTTCGCGCCCGCTGGGAATAGCACACCAGCACCGTGGAAGGGGTAAATGCATCAAAGTAGGTGCTTGTGCACGAGGGGAGACTTTAGTCTCTCCGACAGATAATCTGGGGTTGGTGCCCAATTTAATTGATAATTCTGGGGTTGGTGCCCAGCTTAACATGTGCAGGGTTGTAGCGAAATGGTTTTGGTGTTTCCGGTTTGCTCCTTATTCCTTATTGTTATTAGACATCTACTTTGTTTGTCACTGACATTACCCACTCCGTGACAGGCGCTACGAGAGGCGTTAGCCGGGAGTTTGTCGAGACTGCGTCGCGAGGGCCGTAGTCAGGACACTTGGTTATTATCATTATCTCATTTCTTTTACGCATTTAGTTAATTTGCTTGTGGGTAGTAATAATCGTGGACATGTATTATTTAGCACTGTGGATGAGTTGTACGTTTATAGTTTTGTTCTTTTGGTGATGTTTTTGTATGCGGCATGTTTTCATGATAAACCAAATGACTTCGAAAAGGTTTTCTCAAAACGAAGTGTCGTGTGGGCACGGGTTTTGCAACTGCTGGTTTTATCCTTTCTAAAACATTGATGCCGCTTTATTATTCCGCTTGATGTTGAATGTCTATTGTATGGTTGATGGTTGGTGTTGGATGTATGTTGTTGTAAGTGAGACGCCGTGCATATACAAAGGAGACTCTGTCCGCGGACAGGGAGAATTTGTGTATGTGGCGGTCTGGCACGCACCGGGGATGAGGTTTAAATTACCTTGTTAAAAGAAAAAAAAATACACACGATTTTCCGCTTAAATAGACTCAAAAACCCCCGGGGGCGTGACAGATTAAATGGTATCAGAGAAAACAACCATAACCATAGTAGACGTGATCCACATCCACAGTGCAGGGTACCACAAGCAAATTAGACTTGAGATAACCAAGGTATAAGTGCGTAGTACGTGAGAGTACGGGAAAAAGGGGACGTAATGTAGGCGTAATCATAAGACAGGGTATTAGGGTTATAACCTTAGGGTTAACGTGGTTTCTTTGTCTATAGCGGACGATGGCCCGGACTAGATCGTCCACCGAGAATGCGGACGCAGACAGAGTGACCCCGACCACCGCAGAGAACCAGCTCCTCCGACAACAACTGCGGGAAATGGCCGGGCAACTAGCGACGCTGACGGAGCAGGTTCGTCACCTGACGCAGCGACAGGCAACCGCGCCAGCCGAGCGCGATCCAACCCCTCCGCCCGAAACCACCGCACCCACTACGGGACCGCAAGGGACGGGTGGTACGACGACGGAACAGCCCCCATCCCCAAGGGACGTACCTACTCCGACGACCACGGGGCCCGAGATGGGAGCGACAACAGGGGAGGCAGGAACGACCCCTACTCTCGGGGGGTCCGCCGCTGTAGGAGGGATCACGGAGCAACGAACGACGCGAGAAAGGGTCAGGACGAATTTGGCTAGGTTCAAGAAGCATGACCCTCCCACTTTTGAGGGAGAGACGACCGACCCATGGGTCGTCGAGAAATGGGTGGATACCATGGAAAAACTCTTCGAGGACCTACTGATGGAGGAACACGAGCGGGTTCCACTAGCCGTCCACTTCCTCGAAGGGAATGCACACATCTGGTGGAAGACGGTACGCCCGGATCCAACTACAAACGACCCGCTACCGACATGGATGGCCTTTAGAGAGGAACTTTTTGACGCTTTCTTCTCCGATAGCGTCAAGCGGCAATTGGAAGACGACCTGAAGAACATTAGACAAGGGAACCGCTCAGTCATGGAATATCAAAGGGAGTTTGTAAGATTGGTTAACTGCGTCCCGTTTGTTATACGAGATGAACCCCATAAGGCCCGTCTCGTTGTGGACGGGCTCCCCGGGATACTGCAGTGGAGGACGCGACGTCCCAGACCTAGTAACGGCAGGTAAACTTTTGGTTCCACTTCTCCCTCTTAGATTAGGAGCACCGGTCACACCTTAACCTGCTACCCCTGTTAGACTCTCTCTCTCGCTCCCTCTCTCTAGAATCCTTAAGTTTTAGGCGAAGCCTCCCCCGGCCGATGTACGCGGGCGAGCTTCGAAGCATAGGAGAACCTTGTGTACTCGGGGCCCGTTAAGGGCCATGCAAGGATTAAATAGGCTCCACCCTATGCCTTGCAGCCGAGAACCCAATGGGCCGATAGGTAGTTCAGGGCCGCTCCCCAGATAAGGATCAGCGGTCCCGTGGTAAGGGAATTTCCGGACGTATTTCCGGCAGAGCTCCCCGGAGTGCCGCCGGAACGAGAAGTCGACTTTCCCATTGAACTACTTCCCGGCACCAAACCCATCACCAAGGCACCGTACAGGATGGCCTTCGCGGAGTTGAAGGAACTCAAGGCACAGTTGGAGGACCTTTTGGATAAGGGCTTCATCAGACCTAGCGCGTCGCCCTGGGGCGCGCCCGTCCTGTTTGTGAGAAAGAAGGACGGAAGTCTCCGGTTGTGTATCGACTACCGGGAGATAAATAAGGTCACCGTTAAGAACAAGTACCCCCTGCCAAGGATCGACGACCTTTTCGACCAATTACAGGGGGCGACGGTGTTTTCAAAGATTGACCTGCAGTCGGGCTATCATCAGGTCCAAGTAAAGGGGGAGGACATCCCCAAAACGGCTTTTCGGACTCGCTACGGTCATTACGAATTTACTGTAATGCCGTTCGGGCTCACGAATGCCCCCGCAGTGTTCATGGACATGATGAACAGGGTGTTCAAACCCTTTCTGGATTTATTCGTGGTGGTCTTCATCGACGATATCCTCATCTATTCCCGTACAGATGAGGAACATGAAGAACATCTGCGCACCGTCCTCCAGACCCTACGGGAACAGAAACTCTACGCCAAACTCAAAAAGTGTGAGTTTTGGCTCCGAGAGGTTGGCTTCTTGGGACATGTAATCTCGGCGGCTGGGGTCGCAGTCGACCCGAAGAAGATAGATTCGGTGACGGACTGGACCCAACCGACGACGGTAACGGAGATTCGAAGCTTCCTGGGGTTAGCCGGGTACTACCGGCGCTTCGTGAAGGATTTCTCCAGGATAGCCGCTGTAAGACCTGGCTTTTCCGTTACCCTTTCCGTTATCCCTTTCTTACGACTGTCCGACTGTGGGACAATTTTTAGTGTTTTTCCGGAAAGTCCGTCGGGACTCGCGGACATTTTTAGTCGGAAGGGCTCGCGAAACGGAGAATGGGGACGCGATCGGTTTCGGATTCCGACTCCCGGTTCTCCCAGAATAAATTTTTGAAGTTCGGACCCCTTTAGACGCCTCGGGATCCGTGTTGGCAGCCCGCACACCTTTTAAGGTAAACCCTAATTCTTTTAGTATATATATATAGCCGTGTGGGAAAGAGGATTAGGGTTCCTCTTTTTTTTCTTTTGGTGGCCGCCTCTTTTCTTTTTCCTCTTCTTCCTCCCTCGTAGCCGCCGGCAAAGAATAACCAAGCGCACGGGCAAGGGTGGACCGGTGGAGGCAAGCGGACGATCCCTCCTTCTCCTCCTCTTTCGCACATCGAGGTGAGTCGGAAACGTTTCCGTTTGGGGGGAATCTCCCTTTCTTTTTTCTTTTATTGGTCACGAGAAGGGAGGAGGGGGCGGCGCCGTCGCGCATCGCTGCGCGCGGGGCCGGCCGCGGGTGGGGCGCCGTGCGGGCAGGTGCCGCGCGGGGTCGCCCCACGCCGCGGGCAGCGCGCCGCGCGACACTCGGCCGCGCGCGGGGCCGCCCACAAGAGGGGGCGCCCGCGCGGGCTGGTGCCGCGCGGGGCCGCCCCGCACCGCGAGCAGCGCGCCCGCGCGGCGCTCGGCCGCGCGGGGCCGCCCGCAAGAGGGGGCGCCCGCGCGGGCTGGTGCCGCGCGGGGCCGCCCCGCACCGCGGGCAGCGCGCCCGCGCGGCGCTCGGCCGCGCGGGGCCGCCCCGCACCGCGGGCATCGCGCCCGCGCGGCGCTCGGCCGCGCGGGGCCGCCCGCAAGAGGGGGCGCCCGCGCGGGCTGGTGCCGCGCGGGGCCGCCCCGCACCGCGGGCAGCGCGCCCGCGCGGCGCTCGGCCGCGCGGGGCCGCCCCGCACCGCGGGCAGCGCGCCCGCGCGGCGCTCGGCCGCGCGGGGCCGCCCGCAAGAGGGGGGGGCGCCCGCGCGGGCTGGTGCCGCGCGGGGGCCGCCCCGCACCGCGGGCAGCGCGCCCGCGCGGCGCTCGGCCGCGCGGGGCCGCCCCGCACCGCGGGCAGCGCGCCCGCGCGGCGCTCGGCCGCGCGGGGCCGCCCGCAAGAGGGGGGGGCGCCCGCGCGGGCTGGTGCCGCGCGGGGCCGCCCCGGACCGCGGGCAGCGCGCCCGCGCGGCGCTCGGCCGCGCGGGGCCGCCCGCAAGAGGGGGCGCCCGCGCGGGCTGGTGCCGCGCGGGGCCGCCCCGCACCGCGGGCAGCGCGCCCGCGCGGCGCTCGGCCGCGCGGGGCCGCCCGCAAGAGGGGGGCGCCCGCGCGGGGCCGCCCCGCACTGCGGGCAGCGCGCCCGCGCGGCGCTCAGCCGCGCGGGGCCGCCCGCAAGAGGGGGCGCCCGCGCGGGCTGGTGCCGCGCGGGGCCGCCCCGCACTGCGGGCAGCGCGCCCGCGCGGCGCTCAGCCGCGCGGGGCCGCCCGCAAGAGGGGGGCGCCCGCGCGGGCTGGTGCCGCGCGGGGCCGCCCCGCACCGCGGGCAGCGCGCCCGCACGGCGCTCGGCCGCGCGGGGCCGCCCGCAAGAGCGGGGCACCCGCGCGGGCTGGTGCCGCGCGGGGCCGCCCCGCACCGCGGGCAGCGCGCCCGCGCGGCGCTCAGGAGGGGGGCACCCGCGCGGGCTGGTGCCGCGCGGGGTCGCCCCGCTCCTCGAGCAGCGCGCCCGCGCGGCGCCCGGCCGCGCGGGGCCGCCCGCAGGAGGGGCGCCCGCGCGGGCTGGTGCCGCGCGGGGTCGCCCCGCACCGCAGGAGGGGCGCCCGCGCGGGCTAGTGCCGCGCGGGGCTGCGCCCAGGCAGAGTGTCCGTCGCACGGGCCGGTGCTGTGCGAAGAACTCCGCTGCACGCTGTTGGGAGTCGTTGTAAGCTTCGGACTTCTAAGCTTTGACTTGCCCTTGTTCCTTCAGGAGTGCGGGACGCTGTTGGCGACTGGTGCACAGACGCGGACTGGACGAACGCAGGACGACGCACACAATGTGGGTACCCCTTAGAACCTCTTTATGCACAGTTTCGTTGTTGCTATGTTTATTTTGTTGAGGGGTTTGGTGGGTGATGTGGACCTCCGGATTTACGGCTGTCGCGGTAGAAGACCGGGCGGGCAGTTCGCCCTATCCGAACAAAGGTAGGGTTGTTCGGGGCATACAAGCGTTGGGGGCAGTGATCGACGTGACCTTTCAGAACATCAAAGTTGAACTTGTGGAATATTGTTAACTCCGGCAAAGGTTTGTGTTTTATTATCTTTATAGTATGGCGACTATGGGTCGCTGTGGGGACTCTTCCATTGTCTTGGTTTCCGGAGTTATGGAAAAAGGGGTAAGATCTTAGTAATTGCATGTTTACATTTGCTAACCCTGTTAAAGCCATTGTGGGGATATTTGGTTGCCGAGGCAGGTGCTCGGTCTGGGTTGCCGAGGATGGTGCTCGGATGAGGCTCGAGATTTTGCTACACGCACAAAGATCTTAGTAATTGCATGTTTACATTTGCTAACCCTGTTAAAGCTATTGTGGGGATATTTGGTTGCCGAGGCAGGTGCTCGGTCTGGGTTGCCGAGGATGGTGCTCGGATGAGGCTCGAGATTGCTACACGCACACCCGCGGTTTGGCCACCGCAAAGGGTGTGCTTTTCCGGAAAAGTGGTACGTTGACCCGTGTACCCCACGCGAAGGTGGCGTTAGGAATGGGGGCCCCCATGGGTGGGGGGTGTGAGCGGTGATGTCGAGGCAGGTGCTCGGCGGTGGGCATCGGGGAAGGTGCCCGATGTCGTTTTGATACAGGGTGTGGTTATGGTGGATGATGCCGAGGTGGGTGCTCGGCGGCCGAGGCAGGTGCTCGGTAGGGGTCTCCGAGGCAGGTGCTCGGTGTGGTTGCCGGGGGAGGTGCCCGGTTTTGGTTTGCACGAGGTTCTGCATTATATTGTTTGCACGGGGTTCAGCATTGTATGGTTTGCACATGGTGCTTCATTGTTGGTTGCTCTGGTTTTTATCGTGGTTTGCCTTTCTTTAGCCCGTATTGTTTTTAATACTGTTTCTGGTCACTGACTCCCCACTCCGTGACAGGTTCACCCAGTCCGTCCGGGGTCGAGCGCTAGGGCACCGGAGAGGCCGCAAGAGTGCTGTTCTGACTTTGATCGAACTTCAGACACAGTGACCCTTCTTTCCCTTTATCTTTTATTACTCATGTAGTTAGTTGTGGTTTGCGATACCCCCGTGGGGTCGAAGTGGATGTTGCCCTTTTTCCTTTTTGAATAATTGAATGAATACTACGTTCTCTCTTACTTGGCCGTTTTGAACGATGAAAAACAAAGAAAACCGTTTGCGAAAACTACTTTTAAAACGTGGGTGTCGTGTGGGCACCGAGCTTTATAAACCTTGTGGGATTTATGTGTTTGCGAACTGTTTTCACAAACGAGGGCATCGTGTGGATGCCGCTTTCAAAACCTTGTGACTATTTATCCTTTCAAAACACCGGCCTCTATGCTCTAAGTGAATGCTAGAATGTCATGTGAATTGTTTGGTTGTATGTGTACGAGACCCCAACTGATGTGGTTAGAGTTTGTATGTACTACGCCTTGTGAGGCACTTTGTAGTTGAGACGCCGTGCATGTACAAAGGAGACTCTGCGCGTTTGCAGAGTGAATTTGTGTATGCGGCGGGTCTGGACACGCGCCGGGGAGTATTGTTTTACAAAAAAAAAATATATGGCTGAATCAGGGGCATCGGTGGCTCCTCTTCCGCGCGATTCGAACCCCCGGGGCGTGACAGATTAAGATGGTATCAGAGCGGTAAACTTTAACCACAACAGTCGGGGCCCAACATCCACGGGGCGCAATACACTAACTACTGATTAATAAAGTGAACTGGGGGATTTAATTTTAGTACGTCTGTAGGTCGCAGTGCTAGACCCGATAGGTCTAGGGTTGACTTGGTTTCTTTGTATGTAGCGATTAATGGCCCGAAATGGGTTATCAGCGGAGAACGCAGGGGCAGAAAGTACGGCGCCAATAGCGGCGGAGTATCAGCTACTCCGACAACAACTACAAGAGGTGGCCGGGCAGTTGGCAACCCTTATGGAACAAATGCGGCAGTGGGCGCAACAGTCGACAATACCAATGGAGGTCGCCCAGGCTTCTTTGCCCGCACCAACCGCACCGGTGACGAGACCGTGGGTGGCGGTCAGCGAGACTACGGTTGCCCCTTCTCCGACCTCGGTGACCGAGATACCGTCGGTTCATCCGACGACGCCTTCAGTAGCACTAACACCAGCAACTTCGGGACTTACGCCGGGGGCACCGCCCTTCCATCTTGGACCACGTTCCGAGAAAAACGGTTTGAGGCATTTCTCTCCGACAGCATCAAACAGCAGATGGAAGATGACCTGAAGCACATCAAGAAAGGAAGTCAGACAGTTACGGGTTATCAACGGGCAAATTGTGAGGTTGACCAAATGTGTTCCCCTATTATAAGAGATGAATCTCACAAAGCCCGTCTTTTTGTGAATGGTTTACGAAGCGACATCTACAAGGTGGTGCAAACGGCGGGTTTGCACACCTTCTAGGAGGTGGTCGATAGAGCCACCACAGTGGAGCACGGATTTGCGATTTCACGAGCCCGACGGGAGAGCTCACATCACGGCGGGGATAAGAAACGAGCTCGACCTTGTTTTGGAGAGGAGCATACCAAGAGGAGCCAGCCTCCTAAATACCTGAGATGGCAACAAGGAACCACGAATGCGCCGACGGGAGGACAATGGTCGGTGGACAAGTCTTGCATCAATTGCGGTGGAATACACCAAGTGACCGAATGTCCCCAGAAGCAAGACCACCGTTTTCGATGCGGCAAACCGGAGCGCCATTGTTTCAACTGCCCCTCGGAAACAGGGACATCACCCGTAACAGCATCCCACTCCTCCACCTCGCTTCATGTTTCTCCCTACCATAGATATTAGAAGAAATCCCATCATAGAAATAAGTTCGGTCGGATCCTCCGGCTACCCCTCGAGGCAGGCGGCTGTACTCCTTCCTGCCCAGCGAGGGCGAGACGGGTTCTTAGTCTCTAAGGACTAATGAGGTTTCCGTTAAAAGTTAACGGCATCACGCTTGGGGCCGACAGTCGCGGCAATCTTTTAGTGGTAGTTGACTGCTTGAAGTTCCAAGTGCGTCTCCGGGAACCGGACTTACCGAAAAACAGCCTTATGAACTCGGAGTGGTTGTCATGAGTTCACGGTCATACCGTTCAGACTCGTTAACGCACCAGCGGTATTCATAGGCATGAGGAATAGGATACTCAAGCCCTCCTTAGACCAGCCGGTAATGGGGTCTTATAGTGGACGCTCCGATCTACTCTCACAACGGACAAGGGATATGGGGAACACTCGCGAGTAATCCCCTAGACCCTCCAGGATCAGCAACCATATGCCAAACTCATAAAGTGTGAGTTTTGGCTCCGTGAGGTGGACTTTTGGGGCGTACCGTTTCGACATCTGGAATTGCAGTGGATCCGAGGAGGATCGAGTCGGTGGCCAATTGGGCTCGGCCAACAACGGTGACGAAGATCCGAAGCTTCTTAGGACGGGCAGGCCATTACAGACGCTTCGTGGGAGGCCACTCCCCTAAATCGACTAACCCAAAGTGGGTAGAGGTTCGTCTGGACAGCCCAGTGCCAAAGGAGTTTCAAAGAACTTAAAGACAGACGCACACAGGCGCCAGTGCTCATACAGCCGAAGCCCGGAAAGGACTATAAGATCTAGTCTGACGAATCTCCAAGAGGATCTTGGGAGACCCATCGACGGACACGTAACTACAACTGGTGCAAGACAGAATGACCTCGGAGCAAGGCGGAATTTTTACGAGTGACTCAGGGATGTAATAAGGTTCCGGGGACGAATTCGTGTGCCCGATAAGCTAGAAACGAGGGAAGAAAATCTAGCCAAAGTATATAATACCTCCTATACCGCGCATTCCGGAGGTACAAAGAGGTGCAGGGATCTATGGCAGACCTTCTGGTGGCCCAAATCGAAAGAGCGATGTGGCACAAATTGTGGCGCAATTTCTGGTGTGCCAACAGGTGAAAGCGAACATCAGCGACCGGCGGGGGAAAGCAGACGTTTCGGCTACGAGGGAGGTAGTAGCAAGGAAGACCTCGTACAAGAGAAATTTTGGCCACGACCCCAGAGGAACCCTTAGAAGTAATGCCTCGTACCCTCCTGCCCAATAAGGAGGTGAAGACTCAGTTGTCTTTTATGTTGGCTATTTAGTTAAGGGTTAAATAGGTCCAACTTCCGGCCTTGTGACAATAGACCCGAGGCGTTGTAACAGTACGCCTTAGACGTCCAGGTGAGGTGAGACGGGCCAAGACCCGAGGCGTTGTAACAGTACGCCATAGACGTCCAGGTGGGTTGAGTCAGGACAAGATCGCTGGCGGTGTGACAGAACGCCTTAAGTAAATGAGTTGCGTATTGCTAATGGTCCGAGCTCTTGGCATTGTTGGTTGGCGTCAATGACCCGATTTTCGGGAGGTTGGAGCGCGTAGGCCCGGTGACATACCGGTTGGCTTTACTGCCAAACTTCGATGCGGATCTTAGCACGAGAGGACAAAAAGGTTGCGCAACCGGACGATCCCCCTATGGGAAGGCGCTGTGAAGCAACCAGGAAGAATGTGAGGTAACTTAGGAACCAGAGTCAAAGATGGGGGAGTGCTACCCGGACCTCTTCGCCGCAGGCGGGAGTTAAGTTTCGGGGACGAAACTTGTTTTTATTGGTGAGTGATGTAAGACCTGGCTTTTCCGTTACCCTTTCCGTTATCCCTTCTTACGACTGTCCGACTGTGGGACAATTTTTAGTGTTTTTCCGGAAAGTCCGTCGGGACTCGCGGACATTTTTAGGCGGAAGGGCTCGCGAACGGAGAACGGGGACGCGATCGGTTTCGGATTCCGACTCCCGGTTCTCCCAGAATAAATTTTTGAAGTTCGGACCCCTTTAGACGCCTCGGGATCGTGTTGGCAGCCCGCCACCTTTTAAGGTAAACCCTAATTCCTTTTAGTATATATATATAGCCATGTGGGAAAGAGGATTAGGGTTCCTCTTTTTTTTCTTTTGGTGGCCGCCTCTTTTCTTTTTCCTCTTCTTCCTCCCTAGTAGAGCCGGCAAAGAATACCAAGCGCAGGGCAAGGGGTGTGACCCGGTGGAGGCAAGCGGACGCTCCTCCTCTCCCTCTTTCGAACATAGAGGTGAGGAGGAAACCGTTTACGCTTGGGGGGGAATCTCCTTTCTTTTTTCTTTTATTTGGTCACGAGGAGGG